>CM075298.1:1404851-1430360 GCA_037672795.1 Lagerstroemia speciosa
GTTTTTGTACTCATTCTCGAGCTCGAGAAGACATAAGAGAGCCCCTACTAGGACATGGTCAGAAATCCATAATAAGTCTAATCACGATGATCGAATTGATTACCTTCATGGCATAAGGATACTGGATCCAATCCAGATCAAACGATAGTGAATGAGAATTCTTCTACTGTGATTCAAAAGTGAAAAATGGAAGCTAAAGACGGAAAACAAAGGGACTCGATCCTTTAGTATTCCAAATTGGCCGATAAAAATGATATTCGCATGGCAATATCAACAACTCCTCTATGCACTCTGTAATATATTCTGTTACACGATAATTCTTCACGTAAATTGCTTTCAAAAGGTAATCAATCATTTTTCATATACCTCGCACTCTTGATCAATTCCCAATATCATCATGCAAGATTGGATCACGTACTGTGCACGTGCACCAAACAAAAGGTTGACGATGTATCTTCATTATATATTCAAGTGAGAATCAGATACTATATGCAATGATTCCCACATGTATTTAAGAGAGAACAGAAGATTATTTACAGCGCAATAAACCCTTTCACTCAATAATCAGTTGGAACACACATATTTTTACCCAAATGTCTCCTCTTTTTCTCTCTTGCACGTGCACACGGGAAAACTCTGACTCTTCTTGGGTATGACACTTTTTGTCCCAACCCTTGATACCCAATTCAACCCGACCCGACAAGGTTTAGACTGCTTATAACCCAAACCATCCCGATTTGACCAGACTCGTAGTATAATGTAATATATTTTAAAATCATTTTTATTTTATTTATGAGTACTTTTATCTAATAAATTAGATAATAATAATTATATTTTTAAAAAAATTATAAAATTATATAAATTATATAATTTTATTTATTTTATATTTATTTTAAAATGTTATATATAATATGTGAATTATACTATATTTTAAATTATATTTGACATAAAATTCATTAAATTTTTTGTAATTAGGGCATGGTTGTGCCCTAGTCCGTCATGCACAGGTAGGGGGGTGTGCACCGAACCGGTTTGAATTGGTTCTCCCTGAACCGATTCTACTTTGCTACATTTTTTAGATCCAAAGTGGTTCAGTTAATTTCTAAGTGTAATTGGTGCGGTTAACCGATTGGAACTGAATTGAATTGGTTTTAATTAAAATTAATTTGGTTCTGCTCAAACCGGTTCGAACCGAATTGAACCCTTTCGAAACCAATTCAATTTGATTTGAACAGAATTGAATAGT
Source organism: Lagerstroemia speciosa (assembly GCA_037672795.1). Classification (NCBI taxonomy): domain Eukaryota; kingdom Viridiplantae; phylum Streptophyta; class Magnoliopsida; order Myrtales; family Lythraceae; genus Lagerstroemia; species Lagerstroemia speciosa. Next base: position 1,406,098 of record CM075298.1, read on the forward strand.
TTCAAAACCAATTCAATTTGGTTCTAACCGGTTTCAAATCGAACCATTTTAAAATCAGTTCATTTCGGTTCGAACCATTTCCAAAAGTAAAGGCTGTTCAAACTGGTTTATCAATTGGCTTAAGCAATCCGATTTTTTCCACACCAACTGGTTACGGTTCTTTACCTAATGTGCCAAACCGAATTGAGCTGGTTTTTGCACACGCGGTGTCAGAAGTATGGGTCAGGATTGGAGCTTCAGAGCCCTGCCACGCCCCACCCTGCATTCTACCTTCTATACGCAATTTACTAACCCATTGCTTGGTTGTAAATTGGGTGCTAATCACCTTCTGTTAAGGGTTTGTTTGGATGGAGGAGAATGGAGTGGAGGGGAAGGAAATTGATGAGAAATAGTTACCTTACTTAGATGTATCGCGATAAGGAGAATTGAGGGAAAAATTAACATTGTAGCATATAAATAATCAATTAATAGACAAATATACCACTATATTTATATTCTAACCTAAATTTATTTCAAGAAAAAAAATTCTACATATCAAACAACACACAACCACATAAGCGATACATATATTTTCTGTAGATTACATGTACTAAGAAATAATCCAAATATAACATTGTTAGAATCTCAACCATAACAAAACCAAGCAATATAGTCTAAAAACTTGGAGTTTCTTATAGATCACCGAGCATCATATAACGTCTAACATCCTCAAGTGATGACTAAAAACACATATTCTCAAAAATTTACATATTGAGAAGCAAGAATATAATTTCTGATTGATTTCATATCGGTTATTTGGCAATTTTATTGTAGATGAGTTTTTTAAAATTGTTTCACCCTCATTCAGTCCCAAATCAAGGTGAAAGGAAATTAAGGTTTGGAGGGGAATCTGGATGAAAAATTCCCTTCCATTCTCTTTTCCCTTCATTAAAATTAGGTAACCAAACTGGGGGAAATTTTCCCCATTCCCTTTCCCCTCCATACACCTTCTATTCACCCTCGTCCAAACATAATGTAAAGGTGAATTAGTGTACCTTTGAGAGGTAAACCCATTCGTAAGTTGACAATATGCAGTAAACCAAATCTAGGGTTCGACTCCCCATGAAAAGCCTATATTGAGGATTAATGGCAATTCCTAGGCCTATGAAATTCTGTCCAATGGATTAGTCAGTTGTTACAGTACGGGCACCCTTAATATAAAAAAAATGTTAATTAGTGTGCAATGAAGAAGGAAGAAAGACTTATAATCAAGTTGGTAAATCGGGTATGGAAGGTCCATTAGGTATAGAATTGAATGCCATCAATTTCTCACAGCTATGAGGAGAATAATAGTGGCCTTATATAATTTAGGGAGAGAGAATTAAATAATTTGATTTGGGTTGTTTGCAGTATCTAATGAAGATGCATATCTGACCGCAAGCCTTATTTCACATGCTTATAAGAAAAGTTGTGTTTATAAGTTGTTAAATCTCATGATCACGAATGACCTAAAATAAGTATTATGCTATCCATAATTCACAAGGGGTCTTAAGAACTGACTAGACTGTAAAAATGGTTAAGTATGTAGATAGTAGTCAATCTTGCACCTCCATGATAAGGGGAATGGTAAGTTAGCCTCACCATCATGGACCTAGGCATGTATTGGATTTCCACTCCTTTATTTCGGCACTTTGTGGAGTTTCAGGAATAGTCAATTAGCTAACATTTCTCTTTCATCATAGAGTCTTTTAAATTGCCTAGAAGTACACTGTGCCTGTGATCAATGCTAAGAGTCCTGATTCTATTATCTAATTGATCGTTAATAAAACTCACGTATGTTTAAAATTAATTTAATTTAATGCTTCTAATTAATGGGAGGTCAAATATATGTGATTGAAAAATCCTGTAGTCATGTATAAATTTTGTTGATCAATTAGATGAGATAAAACGCACCAGAACGTACCCGTACATCTATTGGTTCACATACATTAGATTGGACTATATATAATTGAGCAGATGCTCTTATAGTTTTACTGAATGATTTTATGTTTTTCTTTCTTTGAAAATAATAATCACAAGTTAGCACGTTAACACTTTGTGACTGTACTTAAAAGGCCTTCCCTAACAAGTTTGTTCATTCGATTTAGGCCCGTTTTGCTCAATCCAGTGCTTTATTTAATAAAAAAAAGTGCAAATGTCATCAAAAACTTGAAACAATTTAAGAAAAGAAATGGATATTAACCACTGGGGTGGTAGCTTGGTGGTCGATTGCGCTTTCCTATCCTGGGTATCCCCGGGAGGTCATGGGATCGATCCCTGGGAAGCGCGGTCGCCATTAAGTGACAACCCTCCAGTGGCCACCCACACACGCGAGAGCGTGGACTTACCTGGCACGTGGGATTGTGGGGTTTTCACGGACCCGGAGTGATCATGACACCTCGTCATAAAAAAAATGGATATTATTACTCTCGTAATAATCTATGCCCATCACTGTAAAATCATCTAAATAAAACATTACCATAAAAGTATTGCCCGAGGTATATGCTCATAAAAAGGGCTCTTGGAGACAAATTCAAAATCAAGAACTAGCATGACCAAAACTGAAAATAATTTTTTCTGAATCTCTTGAGTGTTAGCAAGTTATGGAGGTATAATATGCGATCACTTTGCAAATTGAGCTTGTAAGTGACAATTCCACGTACTTGCACGATCGAACTATCTCTCACGTCACCCTTCTTTCGAGAAATAATGAAAGCAATACTACTTTTTCAAAAAGTATCAAAAAAATCATAAGAAATGGTAAACTCTAATTGTACAAACATACAAATGACGGATTCTGATTGGATGGTACACTACGTCATAATTGATTGTTCCATTAAAAACTCTCCCCTAAAATGGATTTAACAACTAGTAAGCGCTCATCCTCTAGCTCTAAACAGCAAGAAACATCATAAGAAGTTTTGAAATTTTTGTTGCGGGTCGTATTTTATAATATAAGCTATCATTTTTATCTCTAATATTTTACACAACCATCATTTTTTTTCCTAAAAATTCAATAAATCTTAACTAATACTTATTCCAGTAAGGTGAATACCAAAAAATAAACTCTCAAGGAGAGATTGCTTTCCACCAAAGATTCTGATCACCTATCAAAATTTTTACAGATCATCAAGTTGATTGGGAGGAGGGTGGATTTTCATTTTTTCTTGTCTACTTTCGTTCAGAATGTTTGGAAAAAAGTTTCGGCAAAAAATTGCATGCAATTTCCAACAATAAAAAAATATTGTTGCGAGTCATTTTCGTTCTTATATGGTGGCAAAATGCCATTTCTTTCTAATTTGTTCGTCCAAATTTCTAACCATGCATTTTGTCAACAATTGGACGGGCAAATATTTAATAAAGAATAATTAAACTGTACGAATATTTTTAAAAAAATAGATATCGGAAATGAGGGGGGAGAAAAGTCAACTTTTTGACGGCAGTACTGTTTTTAAAACGTTGTGAAATTTAATTGAAGATGTCAGTAGATGTTTTTTTTTTTGGTTTCCCACCCGGCATCCGGTACCCGAAGGCCCGACTAATCCGGATTCGGGGTACTGTCGGGCGGTTTCCCGGGGACCCCTCCCAAGAAGGTTTGCTGCGTTCACAGGGGCTCGAACTCGGCACCTCTGCTTAAGCGACACAAGCCCCTTCCACTTGCGCCAACCTTCTTTGGTATCAGTAGATGTTCTCTCCATATTAAAATTCAATGAAGATTGACCAAATCAATCGTGCATTTGCTGCACCTGGGCGAATCTGAAAAAGTGCAAACTTGTATTAAAAAAATAGGGCCCACCATAATATAATAGGCTTTGTTAAAAAAAAAAAAATCTTCCCATAAAATATTCACTTATAATTTTAAAAGTTCGATTCGTATCCACCAAAAGTATAATCTTATAAGTTACGATACCATTTATGCTCATGGACTAGGACATCTTATTCTTTAACACATGCTCTCACGAGACAATATATTCACATTTAATTCTCATCTTTAAACATATCGACCGAGTACTCTCTTCCGTTTTCGAGAGAGGGGAACAACTAACTACGATGCAGAATCTCTCTTCTAGTCTCGTACTTTAACTGATCACGAGTTCTAAATACTCATTATAAGTGGGTGAGGTGGACTGGAACATATAAGTAGGAGCTGCTTGAGGCAGGCTTTCTTCCATCTTTGGGAGAAAGTTTTAGTAGAGCGGTCATATTACTGAGCAGTGCTGATGTGATATATCCGTCCAATTAATACTTGACATATAATCAATAAGTATGAAGTTATGGCTATTAAATTCTAAAATTTTTTTAAAAAAATATAAAAAATCATAAATAAATAGTGAATTATAATTGAAAAAATATAAACAGTAACAAAATATTAAAAATCTAATAAATGTTGAATGCTAATTGAACAAGTATATAAACAATAAATTTTAATTAGATAGATATATTATATTAATATCATTGATACAGTATGACAATTTCATTAAAGACTTTCTTTCAATCTGAAATTCAATCTTTAATAATTTTCTGTTGCATATGGTTAAAAAAAATGATCATTTAAGCAGCATACGCATGTTATCGTTTTCCGGATAATAAGGAGTTGTGTTAAGCAAGCTTTGATCGTGTCGGTTATTTTAGCAGCACATACACGTGTTTTTTTTTATACGATAGTATCCGACGCCGTAGTAACTGACTAATCCACCGGATGATATAGTTATAGTCCTAGACCCCACATTAAACCCAGGATGCCGACCTCCAGGAGGTTTCGAACCTGTGTGCTCCTTGAGTTTACTCGAGAAGCCTGTCACTGGGCCGTTGCCCCTGGAGGTAGCACATACACGTGTTAGTTGAAGGGAAAATGCAGCGGCAGCTGCTAACCAGAAACTAACAACGGTTTCCGCGTAATTATGTGTTGTGTGGGCCCGTTGCCTTAATTCGAAACCCAATTCCAACACGACACCGTAACCAAATTGCGGCACGTCTGAGGTTTCTACATGTTTACAGAGAAATTAAATTACTTGCGTACCTGGTCTGACTGTGATAAGGGCTATTTTTATCTAAGAGGCAATCGAGTCCATCAGGCAAAATCATTCATAAAAATAGGGAAAAAAAATGTCCTGGGAAATAAGTTTCACGTGTTCAAATAATTTTTCCCTTAGGAGTGATTAGATTCAGGTACCATATATTTTCACGATATCAAATTCTATTATCTATAAGACCAGTTCATAAATTTTAAATTTGAATATTACCCATTAGAGTTAAAAAATCGGGCTACAGGTTTTGGATACCATTTCTTTTCTCGTTATGATAACTTTATGAACATATAATTATAATTCATGAGTTTTTAATTAAGCGGTGGAATTTATGATAAATTTTTTAAATTTTTTTAATTTAATTATCATTAGTTTACGACAGTGGTATATGATTTAGTAAATATAAGTTAAATTATATAAAATTTTAATATGTTCAATTGTTATCTATTATTCGTCTATACGTTCCGTTGATACTTTAAATATAATAAATGGATGATTATTATGTAAAAATAAAATTTTAACAAATCAAGAGTTTAAAAACAACAACTAAACTCAAAACGAGGAAATTATCTTTCATCGAATATATAATAGGTTCCGGTTCCAAACGGTTAGAACCGGAATCTTCCTAACCAGTTCCTTAAATCGTTATTCGAATCCTGTTCGAATGTCGTTAGTATGTACCTAAAATCTATCCTATTGAGTATGTTCCAACTGGTTGGTTCTACTCAATACTCGTACACACCTCTAATTTTTATGTTAGTTGAGCCGTTAATCTATTTTGTTACTGCAAATTCTTGTAATTTCTTTTGAAATAACAGTAATAGTATTTTATGTTGTCAATTTATCAGTCCGACTATGCGGCTTCAGCAGTTGGATTTATCTGAAAATTTTAATACCATTATTTACTTACCGACCAACTCGATCCATGCAAGAATGGTCTTTCCCATAGTTATGGAGAAAAGCAGTTGTAAGTCTCTGTCGCAACACGGGACAGTTGATTAGCCATGCCAATGATAAACAGATGAACATGCAGAGAAATAAGTACGGTGCAGTAATATCATATCAGATCGAAAATTACGAGATATTGAATTCGATCCTTGTTACGTTGCTAAACTTGGTGTTCCTAAATTCTATAAGTTTGTAGGTTAATATGTCACTTATATGTGTATAAGATCGAGAGTAGCATGGTATATAATTTTTGCATGAGAATATACCATTAGCTAGTGGTGGCCACAGACCGATTTGGGCCAAGAACCGATCCCGAAACCGGGCCTAAACCGTACCGTAATGGCCATTGTTCCGAGCCAGCCCCACCTACCTCAGGAACCGGCCCCCTATGCCCCCTATAAACTGCCCAGCCTACCAATCCCCGGCTATGATTTGACATTCCCCTACCCCATAAACCTCATAGCCCCTCCCTTCCCCGGCAATGATTTGACATTCCCCCACCCCAAACCAAGCTCTAGCTATGATTTGAAATTCAAATCCTTAGCTTAGCTTTGATTTGATCACTATAGGCCGATTTTTTTATTCATATTTTAAATTAAAAATAAATTATATTTTTTATTCTATAAATACACGATCAAGTAAGAAAACTATTTAAACTTCGATAAAGGATATGCATGTAACTTAGTTTTTGATAAGAAAATAAAGTTCAAACTAATTAATTTATTTTATTACACATTTAACTTTTAATTTTAATCTAATTTTTAACAATATATTTTAAAATTATATATTAAATTTAATTTTAATAGAACCAAATCGGTTGGGTGTAGACCAACAGTTTGAAACCAGACGAAACCATAATTACAAACCAGAACCGTATGGCTTTGAACCGCCCTTCAACCGTCCAAAGGGAGGTTCATGGCTAGTTCCATGACCCCTTGGAACAGGATATGTGAACCGTGGCCACCCCTATTATTAACCCATTTATGATCTCCTCCTCTAAAACATATCTATATCTTTGATATACACTAGACATCGATACTCGACCCAAATCTTCACATGGGATGATAGGAGCAATGAACCAAGAAACAAGGTATACGGCGGATGACCTGACCATGTACACGTCAAGTAACCCAAGCACGGGCACGTTAGGTGACCCGAGCACGTGCACGTCAGGTACCCGAGCACGTGCACGTTGGATGCCCTGGCTCCAAGTCACAAGTCAGGTACCCTGGTCACAAGGCACATGTCGGGTATCGGACTTACTCGGACCAAATTTACCTGTGCTAGGCATGTGGGAGGCAAGCTGACGTCAATCCTCCGTACTGATAGAACCTATAAATAAGCCCTTCTGGGGCTAGGTAAAAGTGAACCAATCCAACCCCACACACTCTCCCTTTCCTCTCCCCACTATTCTTACTCAAATCATGTCCTAACTTAAGCATCAAAGGGCCTTTCCAAGGAGCCATCCCCGGATTTGGCTTCTTGCAAGTTCCCGGTGAAGATAACGAGCTCGTTCCCCAGCATCCCCGATGCCCGAATATCCCTCGATCCGATAGGCCAACCGAAGATACTATCAATTTTCTATTACCATATGAGAGGATAAAATAGTTTTCGTCTCACTTTTAAGTTTTTTATTTTATCCTTATACATAAAAGCTGACAGTTATTAATGATCTTATAAGGATAATATAATAGGGATAAATAGTAAATTTGAAATGTACAAGATCCATTTTTTCTTTCCCACTACCCACTCCACTCTCCAACATTTTCTCCTTTTTTACATTTATTCTTAATTTTCACTTTTTCTCACTTTCTGATTTGTCAACCATGCACGTGCTCAATTTAGGTGTTCAATATTTTTTATTATAATTCTATTTTACGATTATATAATTCATTAGTATAAATAAATCAATTTACTGGAGGAACTAATTGTAGTAACTTTTTTCAATTATATACGAGTCTGTATTTTCCATCAATTTCATTAAATAATATTTACTGTAGGTACCATGGATCAGCACCTACTATTATATTAGGCGTGTAGCACCTCAGATAAAGTTCTACATGATTTCTATCTCCTCTTTGGACTCAAACTTGACACAGAAAGATCTTGAGTTTCTCTCCGCATGCTTAGGGTTTTTTTTTTTTTTATCAGTGTCTCTACAGATTTAGTGCATGAAACTTTAATAAAGTTGGAGCATTTTTTTCATTGTTGAGACCATAGGGCAAGGTAATTTTTTGTTTCTAGGCAACCATATAATATCCCAGGAGCCAAAAGAGGGAACAAGAGCATATAGTTTTCGAAACAATCAACTCCCAACTAGGTATCTTGCGATGCTATATATATATATATATATTAAAAATATTATTTTCTATTAATTTGGCATATTTCTATTTTAAAAATAAGATATTATATATATTAGTTAATATCTTTAACATATTCTAATATGAGTCTGATACTACTTTTAGTATATATATTTTTTAGAATTGGGTCTTTAATAATATAAATAGATGACTTTCACATAGTTAATTTAACAAGGTCCATGCTTTGACAAATAGCCTGGCATGTTTCTTCATTTTTCTTCCCTTCTTCTCTTCTTATTTTAAATTTATATTGGGTGGAATAGTGTAGACCTTGGCCCAAGAGCAGTATGGGGAATTATTTGAGTCTGGCCCAAGCATGAGAGACGGGGGAGCGAGTGTGTCCAATGAAGAAATAGGAGCTTGAGGGGAGAGTTTGTTGAACTCAACGATCTCTCATATGGGTTGTATAAGAAGGAAATTTTTGATATATATATATATATATGTGTGTAATGCCAATGATCTCAAGAGTCTAAAATTAATACTTTTGGATGATGGATCTGCTGAATTGGGTGTTGGATGAGCAGATTGTTTATCGGAGTTGGCAACTGGGTTAGGAAAAGGCTGTTGAGTTTGTGGGCCCACATTGATAAGGGGACTACAAGAAATGAATATGGATTTATGTCAAAGGCTATCGTATGGTCAAGAGCTCATGTATATTATTGTTAGTGGGCATTACAAGAGACTAGTCTTGTTTCCACCCAAAAGTCCAATCCATCAGGTGGTGGTACTCAATTTTCTTATAAACTTGTTATTATTGTCTTATATAACTGATATGGGATTTAACAGGATTTGTCATTAACTGAAACCGGCATTTTCAATTATGTACATAGATCATATGTCATGCTTCCTTAGAAAGGATAAGAGCATGAAGCGTTTCTAGGAGTAAAAAGAAACTCATTTTTATTTTTGCCGTGAAGTAATGAGGTAATTACTCGACCGGTTACACCAAGAGACTATGAAGTTGAATATTGCAATATGAACATTTTGTGGCAACTCATGTTCATCTTGCAGAGACTATTAGAGATATCATTTGTTATCAAATAGTAAATAAAATATTGAGAAATAAAATCACATCAATTAGATATGTTAGTCGATATCTTCGCGATATTCAAATATCTGCTTCACATTTTTCAATTTATCCTCTTCCTTTATTAGTCGGCTCTTTATTCCTATTAATAGGTTGCTCGTCTATGTATTCAATAAGTTACTGACAATAATAAATTTCATGGTTTACCCTATGCCCCACCACATTTATCTTTTCTTTATATCTCTATCCTCCTCCTCTCATCTTATTTTGAAATTCTTCGGGAAGAAGATAGAAATGGGTAAAACGTTGGAGCATGAGGCAGGTGCAAAAGCTCAATGATGAGAATGCCCATTCGGAGCTATGGTTTGATGATATTGAAGTGGTTCGTGCTCGATGGGACTCTTTTTGCTTTGAAGCTTCTTTTGGTGCGATTGGGATGTCGAAATATAATTGTAGGATCTTTGTTCACGAGCTGCTTGGAGATACCTTTTTTGTTTGGATCGGTTCTTGGCTCAGAATTTAAGAAGATTACTCTATTGTAGTATCAATGTAGGTTGATCTGGATGACTCTCAACTGCACTTACCATTCGAAGACAGGCATTTTTCCAACTATGTGTATCGATCATGTGATTTGACCTCCATTTAAAGGCAAAGAAAATGTGCAGATTCAACAGGAGTAGGGAAAAACTCCTCTTTCATTTATTTTCAGGAAACCCAGCCACGGAGAATTATTCCACAAATCAAATTAAGAAATCAGGAAAGTGAATTATCATTCCAAGATGAGCATCAATTTAATGTTCATCTTAAAAAGAGATTGTTAAACATATTATTTGCTATTAATTAAGAAATAAAATTTTTAGAAACAAGATGTTGTTGACAAAATGGGTTGAATTAAGATCTTTAAGATATTTTAATATCAATTTGATATTATTTTGATATTTAGTATATTTATTTTCTATATTAACGGGTGTTTTCAGTATGTATGTATGTAGGTGACTACTCTATATAATTCAACGAATTGCTCAATATAATAAAACATATGCTTGTAACTTATGGCCCAACACGTTTCTCTATATCTCCCCTCTCCTTTCATCTTATTTTAAATTTTATCATGGTATCAGAGCTGACTTCGATTCACGACCATGAGGTATTGGGGTTGTTTGTATTTGGAGATGTACACGAACCAAACTATGTGGGGAATAGTTTAGATCTAGCCCAAGAACGGCATGAGGAACTATTTGAACCCGGTCCCAGAGTCCATTAAGGACAAAGCAGATTGAGGGAGAGTTTGGTATGCCTCGTAATCCCACATTGATTGTCCAAAGAGGAAATTGTATGTATAAATGTAAGGTTCGGTGATCCCAAGAGTACTAAAACTAGCACTTTAGATGATAGGGTGTATGCGTTACATAGGGTATCAAAGTGATATCAAGTCACTACCCATGTACTAACTCCTAATAAACTAAATCCTCATAATTGGCCCTTAAAAATATTGTAGCACACAACACGAGGGGATATTAAGTAAAAAAACAATAAACCATGTATCGTTTAATGAGGTTAGCGTTTTAGAGCTAGCGGTCCTGACAATTACAATTCCGTTTATAGTACCGAAGCAAATTGATATGGAAAATTATCGTTCCGATATGAATATTTCATGGCAACTAGTTGTTCAACTTGACGGAAGTGTTGAAGATATTTATTTGCTATCAATTATGGAATAGAATATTTAGAAATAATTGGTACCTTGCACGTGCACATCAATGGTTACTTAGTGGGTTATAATCAGTCTAGCCATAATTATGAGGGATCAGGATCCTGCGGGTAAGACATTGCAGCAACAGAATCAGATAGATCACTTGTGGATGATGACTGTGATTACTTTAATGACTTCATCGATGACAATGATCTCTCCATGGTTCCTAATGCTTCTATGTGTTGAAGTAGTGTTGTTATTAGTTGACCGTTAGCGAAGCAAGTGACTGGGTTGGAATGAAACTACCGAAGACGGACCCGGAATTACATTAGTGAGAGGCTATCAGAGACGGGTCTGGGCTTATGTCAGTTGTTGTCGTGGTCAGGCACTCATATATTATATTATTATCACCAGTGGGCTACACAAGAGGCTAATCTCATTTCCACCCAAAACTCTACGCTATTAAATTGTGGTATTCAGTTATCTTATATTACTGATGTGGGATCTAACACTATCAACGAGGGGAGACCAATGAAGGGTAAGTGTAAGTATCGGAGATAGAGTAAGTACCAATTATCCATGAGCATAGCCCATTACCAAATAATGCATCCGACAATGAAGTTGTACTCAGTGACTTCTTCGCATTCTTGAAGAAGTAAAAAGGGCCGAAAAGTAGTTGACAATAAGGATAACCCCCAGGAGATCTTTGCTGACAATGAAAAGAAGGTAAGGGATGTTAGTTGGTAATGTAGACAAGATATTAACAGTTGACGACCAGTCTTCTCCTGTGGATTGAAGTGCTAGTTGGCGACACATTTCAAAGTTGAGAAGGGAGGCAACCAGTTTGAGGCTTAATAGGAAACCAATGGAGCTTCCATGGAAGTTGGAGAAGATAAAGATGTGAAGGTGTCTGATAACGAGAAAGGGAAGATTAAAAATATCAATGAAATGCTAGAGCTTGAGTTAGGTATCAGGAATGTGCATGAGTATAGAGTAGACCCGAAATCGGTAGGAACCTACTTATTTGGTGGGTTCTAGGTAGATCTCAATAAAAATAGAATATATTCCGGATAACAAATGAAGAAATCGGTCGGTTCCGGTTCCGGTTCCAGTTTCAGTTACATCACACAAGGTACTCAGAACCGAAACCGAAACATGTTAACTTATTCGTGCAGTTAATTTTATTTGTTGGTAAATTTCTCGTTTGAACTCCAAATCACGAACCGTTTAAAATATTGTATTTCTGACTCGATGATCTTTCATTTGATATAATAATTATACATATTTGATGAGTTTTTCAAGGGTAAAGTATCATTATAATTTAAAATTAGTAACAAATAGTACTTTAATATAATACAAATATACCTAAAATTACACATATTTTATTATGATAAAAAATTATATAAAATAATAATAATCATGAAAAAATATTGAAGTAATCCATATTATAAAGCTAAAAAATAAATAATAATAGGTTCCAAAAGGGTATAAGTTCTAGGTAGTTCCAGTTCCAAGATTCAACATGGTAAAGTCCGATCCAAAAGTTAGGAACTGATCTTTTATAGAGTAGGATCTGGGTATTATGAAAAAATATAGATACTCAGACTGAAACACCCCTAGTAGGTATGGAGGCACCGACAAGAAGAGCAGGAAGATGACAATAATTAGTGAAATGCCTGAGCACGAGGTAGGTAGGCCCGGCCACGGTTCAGGAACCGGGCGGTTCGGTTCGGAACTGCCGGTTCCGGTCCGTGGCCCCCTGGGAACGGCCCTGAACATTCTTTAAAAGGTTCAGGGGCGGTTCGGAACCGGACGGTTCCGGTTCCGAACCGCTGTTCCATCGGTTCCGAACCGGCGGTTCGGACCCCTGCCAGCTGGGGGTAGTCCTGGCTACGATTCCGGTTCAAAATTACGGTTCCGTCCGGTTCCAAACCTACTAGTATTAAAATTAAATAAAATTAATTTAATAAAGAGTTCGTTATATAAATCACGGTTAAGTTTTGATATGTATAAAATTTTACAACCATTAATAGTCAACTCTATAAATTTTAAGATTTAAATAACGATTTATATAACGAACTTATTTTATTTTATATCATATAATAACTATTTAGATTAAGTAAAAAAAAAAATAATTGGAAAGGAAAGGGGGCAGGGGCGTAGGGGGGCGGGCAGGGGGAGGGGGGGTAGGGGGTAGGGAGGGGCAGGGGGCAGGGGGCAGGTGGGCAGGGTAGGGTAGGGGACAGAGGGGGAAATTTTTTTTTTAAATTTTCCTACGGTTCCGGTTTGGAACCGCCGGTTCCGGGCCGGTTCAGGTTTAGGTTCGGAACCGACGGTCCCGGTTTCAAAGACAGGTGGAACCGGCCCTGAACCTTAGCCCTCACGGTTCGAGGACGGTTTCGGGCCGGTTCGGGTTTTGACCGGTTCCGGGCCGGTTCCGGGCCCAAACCGGCCCGTGGCCGGGACTAGAGGTAGGTATTAAATCTCAGTGAGGAGAACCAACATAAGTGAGTTGAATTAGTAAGCCACTTAATTCCTTAAGTAAAGATCTCAAGTTCGAATATTTGTTAATGGAGAAAAAACTCATGTTGAAAAATTTTGATGGGCTGACCTGTTTCGAACAGGATTAGCCACTAGTTTAAAAAATTTCTAAATATCAATAGTGCACACTAGAAAAAATCTCAATGATAAGAATTTCCATTCAGAGTTACATTTAATGATATTGAAGTGGTTTGTGTTGGAGCACTTTTTTTTTTTTTTGAAGTTTCTTTTGGTGCTATCGGGATGCCGAGAAATACTTATAGGATCTTTGTTTACCAGGAAATATGAGATGTTGTGCTAAAAGTTGAATCTCATATCAGGTTAAAGAATAAATTTGGATATATAAGAGAATTGAATACTACCACTTAATATATTAGACTTTTACATGAAAAAGGGGTTCAAGACTCTTATAAACTTAGGTAGAAATTTTCTGTAATAAGACATGTCGTTATGACTAACTTTTAAGAGTAATGATATAAATGATTCAAATTTTATATAGTATTAGACAAACAGATTTACAGGTCCGTTATGACTATCATTTAAAGTGGCACTTTTTTCTCAGGGATCACTACCCGACCGCAGGGTTCGTCTCGAGGTGCGCTTCAACTGGCTTAAGATATTACGTGGTGCAAACCGAAAAAAGATCGGCACGTTTTCAAATAAACGTATCAGTTACGTGTTCTTACTTCTGTTTAAAGGAAAAGAAAGGAGCATTTTTAGGAGCGGGAGGGAAGCTCCTCTTTCATTCGTTACTGTGAAGCTCGGTGATGGAGAATTTCTTGACAGGTCATATCAACAAAGAAATTGTGAAGTTAAAGAATCATTTCAAGATGAAGATTTTGTGACAACTCAATGTTTTTCATGAGGATTATATAAAAAAATATTATTTAATTAGAAAATAGAATGTTAAAAAATCCAGTAAATTAATTGTATCTTTAAGATATTCTAATATCAGTTACATAGTACTTTCATATTATTATTCTACTGGTTTCCTAAATTAAATGGGTTGTTAAGTATATAAATAGGTGACTGTTATATATGATTTGTTCAAACACCAGTGTCATAAAGTTTCTTCTTCTTCTTTGGTTTGCACCACGCAGTATCTCCGAGCCAGCCGAAGCACATCTCGAGACTAATTTACGGTCGGGCCAGGATCCCTGAGAAAATTCACGTCGACCCTCCCAACTTGGAGTTCGATCATGGGATCACCATTAGAGGTCTAATAAAGGAATTGCTAAGCCAACCCCAAGTTGGTATGAATTTCTTCTTATGGCCTATCGCTTACTATATTCTCTATATCTTTACCCTTCTTTCATCTTCTATTAAATTTTTTATAATATCAGAGCCGACTTTAACCAACAATCATAGGAGATTGCGGTAGTTTATGATTGTGGCTGCCTCTAATCAGAATCCATGGAGAATAGTTTAGATCTTTGCCAAAGAGTGGGGGCGAGAAATTATTTGGACCTAACCCAAGGGCCCAGCGAGGACACTAGGCTGAAGAGGAGAGTTTGTCACGCCTCGCGATCCCAAAACAGTTATATAAAGAGGAGATTTTTAGTATGCATGTAAACTCAATGATTCTAAAAGTATCAAAATGAGCACTTCCAAGTGACAGATCCACAGTATTAAATATGGTATCAGGGCTCAGGTTTGAATCACTTCGCACTGGCCCTTGTTTAACTAATTTCATGCGACGGTTCTTCAAAACTAATAAATCCATGTGTGAAAGGAGCATTAAGTAATAAGTAACAAGTCATTTCATTATTTAACGATGTTAACTTTTTAGAGTAGATATTATGACGGCCTCAAATTCTGTTATGATATCAAAACTGTCGATTCGGACAAGTTCCCTTAAGCTATCTATTAAAGTTAACACTTTTTTAAAATGCGTGCATCGATCACGTGATCTAGTAACAGAAGAACTCCCTTGCTCGTTGACGTGAATCTGGTGATGTTGAACTGCTCGATCGATAAGACCAAGAAATGGTGAAGTCATCTTGAAGGGAGTATGAAAGTTATCGCTTGCTATTAGGAAATATAGAATATTTAGAAATAATTAGTCCCCAAAGTATGCACACATCACCAGTTACAATCTAGATTACTGTCGGTCCCTCCACATTGATGAGGAATCAGAATCCTACAGGGAAGGCACTGCAGCGACAGAATTAGACAGAACAATACAGGCGAATACTATGATTACTGATCCTATGACTTCTTCCCTGATAGTGATCCTCCACTGTTCCTAGTACTTCTGTAGGTCATGAGATCGAGGAAGGGTAAGTGGAAGTATTGGAGATGGGGACGAACCAATTAACCGATGAGGATACATAGCTCATTACCAAATAATGTGGTGCTGAGAAATGAGGAGATTTCGTGGTCGGACACTGAAAGCTGCACTCAGTGACTTCTTATCCATGAAGAGGCTGAAAAGCATAAAACTCATGGCAATTAGGAGGACAATGCTCAAGATAAGATATTAGCAACTGACAACCAGCCTTCTCCTGCCAATGGAAGTTTCGAGCCCATGACACCTTTCAAAGCGAAAAAGGAAGGGGAAGGGAAACCAATGGAGTTTTCATAGAATCTCGAGAAGATATCGATACGAAGGTGTCTGATAATAGCAATAGCAAGAAGAAAAGTGTCAATAAAAAGCTGGAGTTTGAGATGGGTGTGGACGGAGAGAGTCTAACGTGCAACGAGTACACTACATATTTGTGTTAATATGGTGTCACGAGCCAATTTGATTCAATTATTTTAAGAAAAGTTAAAACGAAAAAAAATCCTAAAAATGACTCGTGATACTAATAAGTGGTATATCCGTTCCATACAAAACTTTCTTGTAATTTACAAACAATTGCAGGAAAAAAAATGTTCTTAGGAAGGTTTTACCAATCTTATAATGGAAGGCAATCTTTCAGAACTCATAATTCTACTTTATAATTGGAAAAAAAAAACATGGAAACAATCAAAAATTAATTTTTCGTAGGGAAATGAAAAATGGAAATTCAAAGAGGCATTAGACGCATAATGTTCTCGAGGAAAGAATCTGAATACTGATTCTAAAGTAACTTCTGAAAGAAAAGGTTCAAAGCAGATAGCCAACTTTATTGCAACCGCGGGAAACACAACACATATACTCGCGCACTAGAAAACCAAATTGAAAGGGAGGGGGCCCTCTTCGACTCTCCACTTCACATCCACCGATGGTGGAATGCAGCCATGAAGAATATCTAAGTGACCCACTTCCAATTTATTACACACAGCTCTCTGACAAGTGACAACACATCAAATTCATTATTGTTATATTCCCGACACGAACATCATCAGAATTTTCCATGTTCCAACATAGAAAAAACTGTGACTTCCTCTTGTTCCTCTTAACTCTGATGCCCCTTAACCTTGGGACTGTCCTTGGTGAGGTGGTGGGTGCCGTTGGATGAAGGCTTCCTGGAGAAGCTGAGGTGGACCCCGGGATCGTTGTGAGTGCAGGAAGAGTTGAAGACCAGGGAATTGTTGACACCTTGGACGTTGCTGTTCATGAATGCTGTCATGGGAGGGGGCTGTGCGGTCTTTGATCTGAGGGTCTTGTCCTTCAGCCCCTGCTTCCCTTCGCTGCTGCTCGAGCTCCCCGATTCGTTCCCGTCGCTGGCGTTGCCCCTCTGGTGGAGAAACCTGCCAGTCTTTGGGGACCGGATGAGCTCCATCACGGCGCCCTTGTTCTCACCTGCAATGGTTATGACCTTCATGGAGGCTTCCTCGGAGTCCAAGTGCTTCTTCTCGTGGTGCTTCTTGTGAGCATCCGTGATTCCATTGCCATGTCCATGCTTGTGAGCCTCTACGGCTGGTTTCCCTTGCATTTCTCCATCGCCATTGTTCTTGTTGGTAGGAGCGCGAACGTTCTCCTGCACCAGGACTTTCTTCTCGGCTTCCATAGGCTTTATCTGGGGTGGTGGTAGGGCCAAAGGGGAGGGTGGTGGAGCCACTGGCCTGGGATTGGGGGACTCAGGAATGGTTCGGGTCTCGGCCTCGGGCTTTATGACTTTTGGAGGGGATGGAACCGGCGGAGCTGTCTCGGGGTTGCTCGCCACCTTCGGGGTTGGCACCTTCACCACTGCAGCAGGAGCAGTAGTTGTAGCACCAGGACGAGGTGGAGAAGGGGGAGGTGCCGAAGATGGTGGCAATCCATTTCGAGCCTGAACAGGCGAAGCTGGAGCCGAAACTCTAGGGCTCATTGCAGTCGACGATGTCCCACGCCCAGGAGCAGGAGAAGGTGGCAATGACGACGAACTTGAGACCTGTGCTGCAATGACAGGTCTCGAAACCGGAGATGAAGGAACAGACCCAATGGTGGGGCCCCGAGTGGGCGGTGAGCGCAGCTGTGATGGCTCAGCTGCCGGAGGAGGAGGAGGAGAACCAACAGCTGGCGGGGGTGGGGGTGAAGGAGGAGTGGTCTCTCGCTTAAGTTGAGGCTCGGGACTTGGAGGAGGAGGAGGGGATGCTCGTTGTGGTTGAGGCTCGGGTGGTGGAGGCGGAGAGAGCGGACCTAAAAGTCGGCATAGCAGCTAGCGGTCGAGCCGGGGACGGGGGTGGAGCAGGCATAGGTGCAGCCGGCGTAGGTGCAGCCGGCATTGGGGTCGGTACCGGGCCTGGGGGCCGCATCATCGAGGGCAACCGACGCCATGGCCTAGCTTGGGATGCCATCCAACTCGACCTCAGCCACCAACTTCCGGATCGAATTCAGGTGTAATAATATGAATGAGGTGAGATGGTGATGATATTGAAGGGGAGTGGCTTTCACATATATAGGCGGGCAGGGTTTCTCTGTGTTGAGCTTGGTGGGATACCTCCCTCTCTCTCTCTCTGTGCATCAAAGGCTTGGAGGTAGAGAAACGAGGAAGAAGTCCATTGGTGAGGCAGGGCATCGGATTCTTCTTTTGTGGACGTCTTCCTTTCTCTCACCACTCACCCAAGATTGGTATCTATCTGCTGTATGGCCTAATGGTAGGACATCGAGGTGGCTTTCGGAAGAGTCTGCATCGCCCGTTCTTGATCCTGTACCGAACAAGCTGCCCAGCCGACTTCACACCCCACAATGATTAGCTGCGAATACTCTGAACAGCACATTTCTTCTCCTAGTCCTGCTCATGTTCCTGTTCCTGTTCCAATGGCTGCTGCTCCTCTTTTCCTCTGCTCGAGAATCGTTTAAGTGGTATTTGGTTGGACGTGAGGTGAACTGCAGATCACAGTCCACTTTAACATTTTATTATGAAGTCCATTTATTATGAAATTACACCAATTAAAACTCTACCGTGCAGATTACAATCCATTTTACAGCAGTTTTACCTGTATTTGTACAACCAACTATACATTTTCTTCGAACGCCACAATCTTACATTCCAACTTATTTTTCAAGAAATTTTTACCACCGTTCAAACTTTCCTCCACAGTCATAACACTCTCCAAGAACACTCGAATCAAAACTCGCCCTAAACGTCTTCTCCTTCTTTCTCGCTTTTTCAGGGTGAAGATTCCTGGGCAGATCAGTTCGCTCAATGCATATATTCTCCAAAATGATCTCAACAACGATTTGAAACCGTTACTGTCAGTATCTTGCATTTGACTTTGCTTGCTGGCAAAGTGACACACTTATGCTCCCGCCCTTTTTCGGGCCGTCAAGAATTCCCAATAAGCTCTTCCTTCTACGATTCTCGGGTCAATCCAAGCAAATACATCAGGCCACCCTCCTTTTACCAATTTCCTTAGCTTCCAGGGCAGGGGATTTGAATCGATGTGCGGAATCGGTTACATCTATCTTCACATTTTCCAGGTGTTCCTGACCTTGCAATTGCCATGAAAGTTCAGTTATTCCATGGGAAAACTACCACTACCAGAGTTGCGATTCCGGGGACAGAACCGAACTTTCACTTTGTGTTGGAAAAGGGAAGAGAAATGGGTCCCAGGGGATATGTTCCTTTCGGCTCGATGGAGAAGCTTCAAATCCTTCTGGTCCCCATTTGGAAGAGTGTTGTATTAGGTAAATGCAAGTGCGGAATACTTTTCCTATGAAAACCGTTCATCTATTTCCGACACGGATCACATGTTTGTCATTTTTCTTATCACGACAGTGCTAATAATGTTTCACCTCGACAAATGTCACTGATCTTTACAGTTTTGGTAGAATCGGAAGTCTGAGGCAGCTGCTAGAATGCTGTATGTCACTAATCTTTATGCAGGAGAAGGCGGTCTGTAGTATGACTTTGCGAGATTAACAAGTCCAACTAGATTATGAAATTCACTCGGTTGCCAGATGAAAGGCAATTGATTAATCCAATGTCTACCCTGGTAGTTTCGTACAGAAATTAACAAGCCCGGTCTTACCCATCCATTTGGTACCATTGCACTGACACATCAGCTCCAAGAAAGCATTCTGTCTCCTTTTGAGGTTAGAGCAGAAACACGAGAGCCATGGAGTCGGTGCCTCATTCTTCCCTAGAAGAAGACAAGTATGAAGAAACATCAAGTTTCAGACGACAAAGCACAGAGCATTCTTCTTGGTAACCGCATTCGGCAAAGCTAAATGCATAAAAGGCTTATAAGGCCATTTGGTAATCAAAATGCTTTCTTCTTGGTAGCTTCTCTATCCATATATTGACTCCCCTTGCAGTTGAATCGAACAGCCCGAATCCTAGCAGTATGGATCCGGCATCCAAGTGCTTATCCTTCGAGTTGCCTTTAACCATCACGACTACCAGCTCAAAGACACAGACAGAGGTCCTCTGTCTGGTCCCCCATATCCCTTCCATGGACGATGTACAGTTTCCACGCATACTTTGATGCATCTTTACGTTGTTTATGTTTTCCATTGAAGAGCAAGAGCAAACCGAAAGATTTCCAGTATGAAACAAAGGCATCGTAACTTTTATGTCGTGGTTTCGGTACTTTCAACTAATGAAATGTGAAGAACCTGCTTGTATGCATCACCATGCACAGACACTATGTTCGTGTCCTCGGTTAAAACAATTACAAAAAATCCGCCTTTTCAGGAACAACCCTATCAGGTAGTACTCTTGAGATAACTTATTCACTTTCCTGCTTAACGCATGCTACCCACTTCTTGCAACATGTGCCAGCAAAGGCTTCTTCTGTGAGCTTATCCTGCTGTAGGAGTGCAGTGAAAAATGTTCCTGTGTAATTGATCATGACTGAGTGCTCTTTCAGTGTTCATTCTCCCATTGGCATGTGAAATGATTCTTCTTTGTGGGCTTATCTCTTCAAGTTCAACCAAGTTGATTTGAATTAAGAAGCAACAACAAGGGTGGTGGGCCTGTGGTCCGAAACTCATTCTCATACGATTTGATGAGGCCGAGGTCACACGTTTGAGTCTTGCCCTGAGCAAAGATTGCTGGAAAGAGATTCTCAAGCTCGAACTTTGGCCGACACCGAATTTTTGAATTATGCTTGGCCTTTGGTGGCGTTACGTTAACGGAATTAGTGTCAGTATTTGTTTTTTAACTTTGTTTGATATGTCTGGTTGGAACATGAAAACCCAAATATTACATAACAAGCTCTTTCCTTCGAAGCACGTCTTCATGCTATCTGTGCCTACGTGAAGTGCATTTTTGTCACTCTTAGTGTACTCCTAATGTGAGGTCGACCGAGGCCTTCGACTCAGCCTAGCAAGACAGTTCCCAGTTTTCTGAGATTCTTGTGCTGCTCCTGTCTTCTGAAACTCTGCCTTCCGACCACAGGTTTGTCATCCATTGACATTACTCGTTCAGCACAAGGCCGTTCATAGGAAAATGCACACGAAACTCCCATAGACTTCATGGAAGAACCGGTCACTGGTTCGTGTTCTCGATGGGTTGCCCATTCCATGTTTATCTGGTATGTGTTCTCGGTGCCAAAAGAAGTGATCGATGGTGAGCCTGTTCTTATAAATGTCAGGATTGCAAATTCGATCCTCGTTAACAGTATTTCTACGGCATCTACCTATGCCAAGACGTTAAAAGAAAAAAGATATCTCGATGAACTTAGAATAAAAGTATATGAAGTACATTCATGACGCGATATTCGGTTTTATTTTCGTGGTTTGTCTTGGAACTCGCTGCAGGCTGAACTTCCTCTGATAATATGTCTGGTTCAATATAAAACAATTGGATTCTATGGAAAACGAGTGTTTTACGTTGCGGAATGGATGGGAAATAATATTCTCGAAGTGGGGGTAAGGAATCGCTATTCATTATATGGAATAGGTGTACAATGTCTAAAATGCCCTTATTGCTTATTAAATTTTCAACCTCTACCACTCTCAATCTCGCCACCACCGACATCCCCGAGCCTCCGCGGAGCCAGTCAACCCTCCCTGTACTAGCCCCAATACCCACCCACCAGCCAGAGGCTCCTGGGCGAGCCGGCCTCAAGGTTTGGTTCGCGATATTAGCCATACCCACCCCACTGGGTCACGAGTCTCCGATGGCTCGATATTTATTACTATCATAATCAAAATTTGCAGTATATTTGTAGGATATTTAATCATTATTTATTACTAATTTCTAAGTTATAATCACATTTTAGATTGATAAACTCATTAAATGCATACTTATCATGTTAAATAAAAATTTATCGAGTTAAGAACACAACGGTTATAATTGTTTGAGAATTGATTTAAACGAGAAAGTTACGAGCGATTCAAATTAACCTCACGAACGGATATCATGTGTACTAAAACTTGAACTAGAATTGGAACCGGCATATTCTTCTTATTGTTATTCGGAACCCACTCAAATTTCATAGAGATCTATTTAGAACCTTCCCAATAGAGAGTGTGTTTCGTGTTATTCATACTTAAAAACACTTTACAGTCAGTTCGACATGTCTTAAACAGAATAATTTCATTTTACAACTATAGTCCAGTATAATTTACCATGGTTGAATTTTTTATTGATATCTTAACACTTTTCATAAACTAACAGCACTCGAGCAAAGGCTTCAACTGCAATTGGGGTGATGATGGAATCCTAGTATGTGTCAATTACACCAAGCTAAAAGTTAAGTTGAAAAATTAAAAATTGCTTTGTCTATCCAAAAAGAAAGCTCTTTTTTAATGGTGACGTGGACCACATGCGATTACGTTAAATTTCTTGCATCTATCTTGTAGTTGTCTCCACACTTCTACAATAGATTACGGTAAGCTTTGCTTGATTTCTTGCGCCATGAATGAATAATTTAGCATTGTTGTGCGGGTAACAAAGTTTGTGATGACGTCACGTAAACATAATTAAATTCGATTATTTTTTTTAAAATTTATTATGTGCTGGAGTTCTAGTCGGAGTGATCATCCTCGCTTCGATCTATTATTATTCATTAAAAAGAGCGAGAGAGAGAAAACTGGCTCTGATCTGATTCATTATAGGCCCACACGGCAGCCGCGTCACTATCGACCCAAGTGATCAATCTTTTTTTTATTTCACTGGACGGTAAAGGGTAAGATGATTTAGCTGGCTAGGATAATTCGATATCTTATTTTTTTAATTTAATTTTTGAATTTATATCTTGTGAATAAAAATAAATAATTGGGAGAACACTATCCTATAGCGAGTCGAGCAAGCTCAAATATGGATTAGTAGGACTTATTGAATTTTTAAATATTAAATATTATTATACATGTAAAAAAGAAAAAAGAACAAGACGATGTGTGGACAATTTAAGTGAAGTTGGAGTCGGTGGATCCTTCTTTTTTTATAACCGAGGCATCCGAGCACTTTACAGGCCAAACTGACAGTAGTTGCGACACCTCCTCCCCGGAAAGCTCGCAATAACTCGTAAAACATTTGTGTTAGGTAAGTCAAGTGGACTTGACGGGCTCGAGATAACCGAGGTATCTGAGCACCCTCCCAACTTGACTAGCAGTAGTTGCAACACCTCTTCCTCGGGAAACATGTAGTAATCCGCAAACCACGTGTGTCAGGTAACTCAGGCAGACCTGAGGGTTTCGAGAATTATAAAACCCTCGCCCACAAGAAAACACCCATGGCACGTGCCTCCTAGGATTCGAACCCAGCGCCCAAGCGTGGGGCTGCCCCTTGTGGGCTGGAGTCAGTGCATCCATTTATTCATCTCTTTCCTCTTTTGCAGTATAAAAAATATAGTCAAAATATGAATTGATTAAGATAATTATTGAACACGTTTTTATTTTAAATAAAATTTCGGAATTCGAACTTACGAATGAGCACATTCGTCTTTTCTGCTCGAATCTGAATTGGCCAAAATCGATCAGCCAGTTTAAGTGAAACTGGGCCGGCGCAGTGGCATTCCCCAATCTAGGATTTGCCGAGTCTACCAAGCCTACTCGTGAATGTGAAAGGTAATTTCCTTTTTTCGAATTTAGCCGAACATGCTCGGTCTCACCTTGAATACATCCTTAAATTCGTACGGATCGACGGATTAATTTGCAAATTTGATGACCGTGAATCATGTCGATTAAAAGACCGCTAATTTGATCTTATTGACGAACGATGTGACTGGGATGTTGGGCAGAGCGATGCGAAAAGCCGGATAAGAAATCTAAAAGTGGAAGACATAATGTTGATTGTCAATGGATTCTCCGTAGGAATTCCGTGGCAGCACGAAGGTCTTAATCGTCGAAT
>CM075298.1:1430860-1666964 GCA_037672795.1 Lagerstroemia speciosa
GGACATCAATTAAGCCCAACTTTCTCCCACAGTATGGATGTCGGACGTTCAAGTCCGACTCTCTCTCACATGGACGTCCACTAAGTCCGACTGCCACCCACATGGATGCCGAACATCAACTAAGTCCAACTTTCTCCCACATTACGGACGTCGGATGTCAAGTCCGACTTTCTCCCAGATGGATGCCCACTAAGTCCGACTTCCACTCATGTGGACATTGAACATCGGACATTGGACATCCTCCAAGTTGGACCCTCACTTATGTCCTCGTGGGAAACATGACCACGTCAGTACTCCATACCGATCATGTATAACTCTCATCAGGGGTCAAGTAGAACCAATTCGCTCCTCCTCTTACTCAGATTATTCTCTGACTTAGGCATGGGAAGGCTGTTCCAGGAAACTACCCCAACTTGGCTTTTTGCAGGTCTTTGACAAAGTCTGCCCATCTTCTCTATCCTGAGGCCAGCTCCCATTTCACTCAAGGATCTCTCAACCCGATAGGCTATCTAAAGTTACCATCAGTTCCAATTAAAAGTGGCATGAATAATCAACAATGCTAAACTACTTTTGTCACAAAGCGAGACATTTCATAATTGCTTCTGTTCTTATTTGTGTTGTTTCATCAACAGCTGTATGCCGGCCCAATGCTAGTAGCTAACGCTAACTACAGTCATTTATGTTGGTAGTTGGTAACTAATTTGGCAACTACTATCATATATCACACTTCATGATTTAGGAAAAAAAATTTCAAATGGTTCTACTTCATAATGACGTGATAAGAAACAATCAATTAAATTATTTGGATTGGTAATAAGTATGGCAACTGTTCGTGTTATTAACATTAATTTACCTTTTTGTCTCATTTTAATCGGTATATATTCACGTCATTTAGTGCGTTAGGATCACCTAAAAATTTCTCCATAATTCACAAAAATTTTTCTGATGATCTTATGTCGTCATGTGAGAGCAATTCTAATAATTAATGCTAATTAATGCAGTTTTATTTGGAATTTATTATCAGATCATCGTGAAAAAAAATTATCTAATTTGGTAGGAAAACTACCACTTGATGTGAAAATGCTACTAAATTTGTTACAATGCATGGACGTGTCCACAATTAAAAGGCAGTAGAAAGTAGCAAAACCTAACCCAATGATGAGAAATTATTAGGTGATTCTATCTCGTCACACAGTACGATTCGATCCAGTGATGTGATAAAAGAGTTTTGAGCGGCTTGCTAACAAGGTTTTTTATGATGATGGATATCAATTTTTCGGGTTTTAACTGTACTGAGATAAGACTATTATCTAAAAATCAAATAACATCAGATTAATTTAGATTCGGATAAGATCGACCAACTAAGACTCCCCGACAATGAAATTTTCCTAATAACGAGGAATTTATTTTCTCTCGGCCCACAAACACCCCCACTAACCCATGAATGAGCTAAGTCCATGTTCAAAACACGTGTGTGAATGGTCTCACCGAAAGTTACACGCTTAGGAGGAATCGAACCTTCGAGTTGAATCTTTTATGAGGAAGAAATATGGAATCATCTTAACAAATTATATTGGTAGAGAATTGACATGTTTAGATAAGAGGAATTCGTCAGGAAAATAACCAAACTACCAAATCGATTATCTAACCACCATCCACCCAGCCGGCTGCCAAGATAGGAAACAAAGGGAGATACACATTACATCAACCATGACCATTCGATCAAGCGAGATCAATAATGACCATTGATAAACCTCAACTTTGGAATGTAAAATTTCAAATTATTTAGAGGATTGGTGTCAGGAGTAATCGAGTCTGGGTACCTTATAGTTTTGATGATATACAGACCCTACTTTATTTAAGACCAGTCCGTAAAATTTGGAACCAAACCCTACCCCGTTGGCTTTAAGAACCGAACCCCATCCGGAGCCTGTATTATACCACTGGTTCTGGGTACCCGTTTGGAACCTAGTATTCCACTAATAAATAAAAATAAAAATTTAAAATCGATTAATGAATAATTATGTAACAATTTTCTTGCTTGACATACTCGAAATATGTTGAAAATATCCAGCTGAATGCAATAAGAGAGAGGTTTTGTGATCGGTAAAACTTTTACGGTAAAAGAATGAAGATTATTAGATGATAAAAACTAAAGAAATGTTGAATTTTATGAGATACTGAGAATTTAAATATGGAAACAAATGAATAAAATAAAATATTAAGATAAAATGTTGTAATTTCATATTTTATATTTAGTAAAAATATAAATGTATATTTATCGGTTCTGAGGACCGGTCCCGATATCACTTTTAATGGAACCGGAACAGAAACTAATTTTAACGAGTTTCTCATTTTTTTACCCGAAACCTATCATATTCTCACAAAAATTTACTCGGATTCAATCGGTTTCAGATCTATCCGATACCTATGCACACCCCTATCATTAATATGGAATTTGGATTGAGAATTTTGGGCAGAAACATCCCCTTCTCAAGAAAGATATATATATATATATATATATATTTTTTTTTTTTTTTGTGAAAAAGCATAGCAGTCAAACTTTTTCCCTGAATACATAGATGCAATTTTGGTGTTGTGAAGAAATCGTATGTTTAAAATGCGATTTCAAAAAAAAAAACCAACAAAATCGTATATTGAGAATGTGATTTCTTCACAGTACTGAAATCACAATTTCATCCTCCATTGATACAATGATTAAATAGCTAAGGACTGGCTTGGATTGAAGGATGAAAAGGATTATGGAGGGGAAGGGAGGTCATGGAGGATGAACATAACCAACCCTCGATAATCCTTATCTGGATTGTAATGTTAGGAGGGTTATAGAGGGATAAGTATTTAGTTTGACCATTTTGACCTTCTAAGGCAACTTAAGTTTGAGAAAACTGATCCCAAAAATTTGGCACTCGATCCAAAAAACTAGACAAGGCTAGAGATTGATCCAAAAAAGTCGCGAGCTGGTAATTTGCACAAAAAAATAAACCTGATATGTAAGAAATAAATAGGGATGTAGCTGTCTAAAGTTATTCAACCCTCCATAGCACCCTAATTTGGAATATCGAGAAAAATAAACACCATACCCTCCTTACTTAAAATTGTCAAACAAAGGTTGAAAATTCCCCCTCCAAATAGTTCCCCCTTTTTTGTAATTTTACATCAGAAGTCATATCACTTGTATGGCGTTTCGCGTGTTTGACTTTGCCGGTGGGCGCCACCATGGGGTAACCGTGTCAGTGAAAACAGTTTTCCGTTTCCCTTCTATACGGAACTACCGTAGGAACACGCGTTTACTTTTGCAGAAGACATGGCTGCAAAACATTTTCCAATCTCCCCCGAGGATACATAAGGTCTGTAATGTTTCCCTCTAATACGGCAAACGTAGAGTACAGACCGACAAGACGACTCCTCGGAAAATAGACAGCAGACGAAAAGGTGGGGAAAGTTTCAAGAAAACAGGAAAAGGAAAACAATCAATTCGAGGAGCTGGCCCCGCTCAGACTTTTCACCGAGATGAAATAGTGAAACTTCAGAGAGAATCTGTTTTTCTGTCTCTGTTTCCATATCCAGCTGTGCGAACGTAAAGCACCCAAAAGCAGAAGGACATGGCTCTCCCCAGAATCCAAATGGAAAATCCATGGGAAAGTACAGGATTATAATGAATTCCCATATGTACACGGTGAACCTGTTTCCTTGTTGCATATTGTCAGAAGGTGACAACCGAGTTTGAACAAGGGAATCATATACTTAGAAGGTCGAGATTAGTCAGAACCGGATTCTAGGCTTGCTAGTGGAAATCACTAGGATCATAGTTTATTATTTATATAATTTGTGAAAATACATTCTTACCTCCGCAGAACAAACCTTATTACTTACAAAGCCACTCCCAACAGCGCACACACACAAAAGAACAGTTTACGCTGAAACATCTCGAGGAGTTTGCCGAGGAGAATTGGAGGTCTGGTTGAGACATAACGGCCGAGCTGCTGCAGCTGTTTTGCATCGTCTCAATCGCATTTTCTTCTTCTTTGCCAGTTTCTTCTCCAGGTCTTTCACTCTTCCTGTCAGACTGGATATGACATCCAATTGCTCCTTCCCAGCTTCCATCAATTTCTGCATCATCTGTCTCAACTTCTCATTTTCTTCCAGCAGCCTCTCATTACTATCCTTCTCATCATCTTGCTTGCGGTCACTCAACTTAGATTCACCAGCTGGAATTACCACTTCATCCAAAGCGCGTTTATCCTCAGTAATCCCATCCTCAGGCGCTTCAGTTATAATGGAATTCTCCCTCTTCCCCTCAAGGGATGGCATCTCAGGTTCATGCACGTCATCAGCCTCCTTGTTCGATAATTTGGAGGAGGCACTGTTATCCATCAGCTGTCCAGGACCAGCTATTGTTTCAAATTCCAAGGCCGATGGTTCTCCATCAGGTGAAGTCACTGGCAACACTTCACAGACATTGGAGGCCTCTTCTTGTGGATGCTCTTCCACCTGACCATCTATCGAGTAAGGAGAACCACCCTCTATTTGTTCGGGCATGGTTGTCTCAGAACTTGGTAATGCTTCCTCAGATACCATGGCCGGAACCACCTTGTCACCACCAATGTTATCTTCTTTCTGTGGACTTCCCTCTTCATTTAGCAATCTTCTAGGTTCATCAGTAACTGTTTCGTGCTTGCCACTTTCAGTGTCTTCCTCGAGGGTTATCTGCTGCTGGTGATCCTCGTAAGCAACATCCTTCTTTTCATGGAACTCAAACATTATCTGCTCCGGACCAGCTAATACTCCAGTAGGCAATTCCCCGGGCAGTTCTGTTTCACCTCTCTGATGGTGAGACAGTTGTTCATCAGAATCAGCACTTCCGCTCAACTTCCCTGTTGCACCAGCATTGACTGCCCCGTCGCTTGATGGGTCATCAGCTTCTTTCTCCTTGTTCTCACTGTCACCATTCTCCAATGATTTTTCGAGCTGCTCACAAACCTGTTCGATGGATTCATTTGGTTTTACCTCTACCACCTGACAGCTCGCATCACTTGATACCGATGCTTGGTTCGTTTGATCAACATTGACCATCTGATCTGGGGATTTTACTTCCAAGGGAGTGGATAACAATTCCTCTTCGTCAAGGGGCTGCACCTCAGGCGACTCAACTGCTTTTGGAACAGCACTACTCTCATAATGACTGGAAATAGCCTCAGATTGTGCATCTGCTTCTCCCATCTCCTCATGTCGCTTGTTTGTGTCATCAGCAGGAGCCTCATGCCGGTCTTCCTCACTGCTAGCGGAAGATTGGTTTTCAATTAGTTCATCAGATCTCTTGTTCACAAGAGAATCGAGCCACTCCTGCAGAGATACCAACTCCCGAGCTAAGCTTTTCCGAACATCGCGGAGACTAGAGTGCAAGCCCTGGGGATGGAACAATATAATTAGTAATGTTAATGGAAGCATTGAGAGTCTTGCTACTCAACTATTCATGCATTCATGATCCTAACGAGTCCAAACATTTAGATGCATACCAAGGTTTTACTCATATGAAGAACATGCTATTTTCTTCCAACGTCGGACTACATTTCCACAGATTGCAGATTATGATGTATGTAATTATAACAAGTAAATAGGCATTATTACCTGAATGGTATCTAGTGACAACAGAAGGCTCATTATGGATTCACCAATAACGATTCTCTGCTTGGTGACCTTCTCCTGATCGAGAGAAGCACTGAGTGAAGATTCTAGCGCTTGAATATTCTTCTTGATCGTCGCCACCTCTTCACGAATTTTTGCCATCTGTTTAAGCTTCTTTCTGGTCTCCAATTTCCTCACCTCAAAACCACGATAGGCAGCTTGGAGGAGTATAGCAGCTTCTGTTTCTGAGAGATTTCTTTCTTCTGTTTTTTTCCTTTCCTCCATTTGCCCATGATCCGCAACATTTTCCTCTGTTACAGTTCGTTTGCCATTTTCTTCTCTGCCAATTTGTTTCTCCTGACCAAGTGAATTCGAGATAACGGAATGTTCAATTGGCTGCTTGCAGACCATCTCTCCATCTTTCTTGCCAGTGGGGCTGTCCTTCACCTCAATAACTTTCACTTCCTTCCTTTTCTCCTTATGCGACCTTTTCTCTTCAGCAACTTCGGAGGGTGGATTTGTTCCATTATTGTCCTTCACACCAGAAAATGCATTCTCTCTGGCACCTGGAGGACTAGAAGATCTTGAACTGCCGTTACTGTTTTTCCTCTTAGGCAAGGGATCTACTCTCAAGCAAACTGGAGGGAGCTTTTCTTCTCTTTAGGGGATACTAGTTCCTTTGTTCCACTTGGTCCCTTCACTTTATCTTCAACCTCTTCGCTGGATACATCAGAAGTCCCTTTCCCACAATCTTCCTGATTAACATCCTTCACAGGGATATGCTTCTTGTCTTCATGCTCCCCTGGCATGTTCAATTCATTCTTGCACCCAATATTTCCCTCCGCCCAAGGTTCCCCAGTTATACCATTAGCAGTATCATTTTTTGCTGAATCGCCATGAGAGTCCGAAGAGCCTTGATATGAAGATTTTGGAGATGTTTCTTTTTCTTCTTTTTCAGCAGACTGCTGTCCAGCATAAGGAATCCATATGATAGGATATGAAAGCAGCTTCCTGTTGTCTTCAAGTTGCTGGGTTCCCTTCCTATGGTCTTCTCCATCCGGTGTTTGAAGGCCTAGATCCTCCAACCTAACAGGAAGGAAACTTTTCCTGCTTGGTTGCTGCTGCAAAGATCTCCCCGCGGTTTGATGTACTGAGACGTACCATCAGATTCAATGGACTTCAATTCCAGAGGTATCTTGTGCTCTTTCTCCTTCACATACTCGGGCGGTATCCAAATGATTGGATACTGGACAGTTCCTTCAGCAGAGGGCTTCTCCTTCTGCAGAGATGGCTCTTGTCCTTCAATCTTAATGCTTCTCTCACCTTTGGGCTTGCAGACGTGATTGGAGCAGCCACAAAAATGGTGATTCCCAGGCTCAGCCACATGCTTAGCATATTCATACCTGGGAATTTCAGCAGCATAAGCTGGAGGAGGAGGCACGTGAGCCGGGAAGAATTGTGGATATGCCGGATAAGGTCCCCAGCATGGCAATGGCTGAGGTGGAAAGGAATGCGGACAAGATGGATGGTATCCATAATGGTTATGGAAGTGCATATTGTTGTAGCAAGAATGGCATGGATAGCTGTAATTAGGTCCATATGGTACAGTCCCATGGAAAACCGGGACTTTAGTTGGATCAAACATCATTTGGGATGGAAAAACCTCTGGAGTTGCCTGGAAATATGGGACATATTGTCCACGAGCATTTTGGTGAGGAAAGGAGTCTTGGAATTTGTAAGCGTGTTCCATCTTATTACACAGCTCGCAGTTCTCGTAACCTTTTCTGGCAACACCTTATTGCACAAAGCTCACCACCACTATGGGCAATGGTCAGCTGATTCTGCAAAAGAAACACCAACAGATTAATGCAAGAACATTGCCACTCTATATGCAGGAGTGAAGTCACTGTAATCTAATAAAATTTCACGGCAACAGAAAACCATCCATGTGAGCGAGCATGTTTTTTCAACCAGAGCAGGAAGGAGAACAACAAATGTAGAAAACCCGCATGATACTGGGATCGCATTGCTAAGGGGCAAGAAAGATATTGGTGGCTTAAACAATTTCAAGGCAGCTAACTAAAACAATAATGTGTTTTCCCAGCTAAGAAACTGTGATCATTGGAACCATTGCACTCACGGATCAAGAAAACACAAGCAACCAGTTGACTGAAATAAAAGGCCCCAAAGCAGGCAGACTTTCAGCAGAGTCGCTAAGGTGAAGCATGCAGCATTTTTCATGTGCCAAAACCAGAAACTCGGGCATAGAGTTTCCACATACAGTTGCTCTCAATAAAATCATGAAGATCATTTGGTGTCGGCACATAAACAGTTGACAGATAAAATGAAAATTTCTATCCTATAAGGGAGCTTAAACCGAAGCTACCTTCAACCCATTCACATTCAAAATGTAGTATCTTCTACGTAACAACTGAGTCAGTCCCAGCAACCCAGCTTCTACTATTAGAATGAATGCAGAGTACAATTCAAACGATCTTCAAATCCAAATCATTTCACTCCTAATTCAAAAATCAAGCAGCCAAGGCTGCCTCTTCTCAGCAAGACAGAATCGACTTCCAGTATTTCTCGAGCTCAACCATCTTCATGACAAGTCCAGACGATCCCATATTTCACATGACAGAGAGAACAGAACACGAGAGGGAAGAAGCAGCAGCAGTGCAAAGAAGAGAAATGGACTTACAAGTTGTAAGAGAGTAGAGAGAGCGATTGCAGAAAACCACCCGACGGTCCACAGATCCTAATGACTGAATTACCGGAGCGAAATCGGTCCACCAACCCAATGGAGCGTGCGCGTAATCGAACTCTTCTCCTTTGCTTTCTTTGGTTCTGCTCGATCGCAATTCGTTGGAGAGACAGAGGGCGAGATTGCAGCATCTTATACCCATGAGCAAGCGCGAGCTCGGGAAGCCGTTGGCTCACATGTTTGTCAAGGAAGAAGCATCAGACATGTTCGAGATGCTTCGCGCCCTCGATGAAACGTCTGGAGTTTTCTCGGACAAGTGTCGGACACGTTTGACCTTTCTATTTTTAAATCCCAGTTCGTGGTTGTACTTGTTTTTGTAAATTAATCATTGTTTGACTTTGGGAAAAAAAATGTTATGGAGGTGGAGGTTGAACCTAATTTGGTAAAAAAAAAAAAAGGGAGAGGGTTACAATCCTCCACTCAAAATCTTCCTCCATAGAATTATGGGGTGTTAAATCTGGTTTGGAATTTGTGTGGCATCTGGAGTATCGGCGTGTCATTGTCGAGGTAGACTCGGTGCTTGTTCGTGATCTAATTTCGAGTCAGGGTTCATGCGCACCCTCGATTGCATCACTAGTCCGAGCTATTCGTGATCTAATGGCACAATAATGGCACATTTATCTGCTCTATACGTACTGAGAGGGCAATACTTGTGCTGATTGGCTAGTTAGGAATTCCTTGAATCTTTCGCGGGGTATACACTTCTTTGCCTCCGATTTTTTTATCACAATCGATGAGCACAATTTTTTATCGGAGTTTTCAACTAAAAGATCAATTCATATCGGGTGGTTTTTTAAATCAAAATATTTGTATCTTTTAATTTATTTAAAAATAAATAATTCAAATTTATTTAAAAGTGATAAAAATCATACCTTAATCAAACTAGTTATATAATATTGAATGTAAAAAGTATAAGCAAAATATTATTAGTCTAGTTGGTTAAGATACTTGATTTTCAAATAGTATATTTGGATTCAAAGCCTAACAATGAAATTTTTCATTTTTATTTTAAAAATCTTACATAAAATTCTAAATAATACCCTAAAAATTCAAAAATAAAAAAGAAAAACAAATATGTCCAATTCAAACCAGCCCATCTGTATGATGGTTTCAAGCTGGTTCATTTGGGCCCGAACCATTGACCCGAATTGGACCGGACCGTTTGCTTCCAGGACCGAGTCGGGCCTGGCCTAGTTGGTTCATGAACCAATTCAACCAGGACCGGAACCGACCTAACTAACAATACTACCCTCTCCTTCAATCCCAACTTGTTTGGATGTGAGGATTTGGAGGGGTCGAACAATCTCTTATTTAGTAAAATAATTAGGAGGGATTTAGAGATTTAAGTTAACATCTAAAACTCCTCAAATTTTGGAGAATTTAAAGGGATTAAGAGGAATAACAAAATAACAAGAGGAATAATAAAATCATAATAAAAAAATGTGTAAAAAAATTAAAATAGAACATTAAAGCATAAGAAAGAGTAAATTGTTAAGATTAACTTTTTTATCCTTTCACAACCCTCAGATAATAATATTCATACAGGAATTTGGATTAATTATATCCCCAAATCGATTCCCTTCTCATCCCTCGATCCAAACAAGATGTTTACGACACCCCATAACCAGCGTCCCCCTTTATATTCCTTTATCCCTTTCATATCTCTCTCCACCCCCTCGATCCAAACAAGCCTGTAGAGCATGTGTAGACTCTGATAAAGGATTGTTTGATTACAAAATATAAATTTCAAGGAGACTAGGATCTTTGATTTAAAAAAAAAAAGGGAGGGTAGGATCTGATTGCACAAACAGAAACAGAAACATGCAGAAGACAAACTCTTTAATGCCATAAATGCTCTTAGAAGATGAACTCGTCAACTTGAAATTTCAACACCACACATTTCACTAAAAAATGCGGATACGTACTACAATGACTAGGCTCCAGGTAGCTAGCAGTACACTTCAATCCGCATCCCTGAAAATTTCAGTAATGGTGCAAACGAATATAGGCAAATGCAAGAATCCTGATCATCCGCCTCTCTGACTTCAAGTCGATTGGCAAAGCTAATGCTCAGCAGAATCCCAGACGAACAATATAGGACTGACCAGGGGAAATGAGGGGCTGATGCTCTCGGCATGATTCCAACGACAGCAACATAGTGGCTCAAGGCAGTTAGAATGGCACTCAGCCCATGGAGGTATTTGCATTGCTAATGTCAAGAAAGGAAAAGGAGAAATCAGTTTGTCATAATCTTCCAAGAGGCGACTCATAGTAGTAATCATCCACCAACCAATACACATAATCATGGAACCGCTTAATCTTCTTCTCAAATCCCAAAATGTAGTTATTGTGGATTATAACGTGTGTGTGTCTCCTTCACCCACGTCTTGTTCTTGAAGTATAGGCCCCCTGTGGGGAAAGCTGCCTGTGGAAGCAAGTAGAGGTCTACCTACAGTAGCACCAGCGAGATAAATTGAGATGTTATCAAGCGACTCATCAACCAATCACGTACACAATCCGATCCTACATTGTTGACCAGCTGTATTAGCTTTCACAATGTTCCTTAGCTAAATTATGCGGCGATCTTATTTATTTAAAACATATGATGCTTAAAACTAATATTATATTAGATTAGAAACATGAACATGTTTACATATAAATAGAAAAGTAATCTATTCTGTTAAATATGAAGGATTGTTAAAGACCATAAAGAAGAACATTTCATCAGATAAGCACATATAAAGAAATATGTGGTCAACAAACTGGACTTTATTGAGTTCAACTTGTGAGAGATATCTCTATTTAAAGGATTTCAGGTGCGCAGGAAATTTAAATTATATGCCCCTTAAGTTAACAGTAAACTCTTGATATGTAGCGAATATGTACCAATCATGTGGACCAACCAGCAAATGTGGCAGAATTTGTTTAACCTAAGTAAGATGGAAATGAAAGACACTTAATGTGGACCTAAGGGTTTGCTAGTATAGCTTAGATGGCCCAACCACATCCCACACTTCTACTTTTATATATTTATATTGATATTGATTCAATTTAGCAGAAATAAAATGATTGATAATTATCAGAGATAATGATCATCATACACTCAGGATTACAAATAGAAGTCTGTCCATTAAAAAGAAAGGAGACAGACTGAACCTGTTGAGCAGTTTTCATCAAGGCCCAGTTAAAAGCAGGCTGATCATTAGCTTTCTTTGCTCTAGACCAAGGCTGAGCTTCAAGCTCCCCTACCCATGTCTTCAACACCAATTTTGCCCCTGCAGTGGGGCGCAAGAAGATCATGCAGCTACATATGTAAGTCCGCCCTTTTTTATTTGGAGGGGGCAGATCATGAGAGTGGTTCAAAGGTTTGACCTTGTCAGATAGAAAACAGAGCTTTTATTAATACAGAACAAAGATAGCAGCTTTCATCTAATTAATTCAACCAAGTATTAAAAGGACATTCCGCCGGTCCCTATTCATGTAGTCCTGCAACCGGTGTAGATTTATTGTGCCTTGGATGAGAAAATATGCACATTTAACAACATTTCTAAACCCCAGATTACACCTACCAACTGTAAAGGAATTACCCCAGTTGTCTAGCAAAAGTAAAAGAAAAACAAAAGGATCAAAGAAATCTGACTCACAGGTCAATTAATTACTTCTAAATTCGTTGGTTTTTATGCTGCAGCATGTTCAATCGGCACATTTGTTGCAAATTTTCATTTCCATAGCTATAATAAAGGCTAAAGGCGAATATAGAAAACCTACAGGAACCATGTCATCAGTGAAGTAAACATCATGACTTCCTTCCAGTAAGGAAATGGATCAGCAAGCCAAACCATATCAACATCGTTGTACATAACATTGTACCCAAGCTCTGCAATGTTCAGCAGGTGACGTGGTCTCCGTGATGTGAAGTTGATGAATCCCTGCAATATGAAAACAATTCAGGTGCTGAAACATATGAATTTCTCTGTACATCTAATGAGCAAGAAAGTAGCCATGGGAGATAAGAAATGCAAATCGAAATACCAATGCTTTAATTCAGAACAGGAAAATTGTTATTCATTCTCCCCCGGTCGCGTCAAGACACCTAGGAAATAATGCAAGAAGTCATTCCTGCATATTTTACAGCTGATGTTTCATCAAGAAGAGCGGAACTTATTTCACTGGCCCTTTCTGCATATAAGAGATGGGATTCAAGCGTCCCCTACAATGAAATGAAGTCGAAATAATCAACACCCCTTTGCACCAAACAAGAACATGACATGGACAGAATAATCTAAAGAGATGTGCATCAGCAGTTAGTTTATAGCCAAGTGAATCTGTATCACAGAAGGTCAACAACGCCGAGAATGAACTGAACCCATTAACACAGTATCTGGAGGACGGATAAGCTTTGAGCTCAATGACACATGTAGAACAGTTTTGTGGGATTCAATTTATGGTTTCAACGATAATTCGGCGTACACCAAGCACCAGAATTAGGCCCAAAGGATGCATTAAAACATTTTACACGAATAGAGGCGTCAAGTTATGATTTTACTGCCATGAATCAACTGCTGCACTGGAGAAGGAGAAGAGACCATACCTGAGAACCGAACTTAATGGGCAGTTTGGGTGTCCACCATGGGAGGAATGAGAACGGCATGCCCGGGCCACTTCTCGTTGACCCGATACAGGGTGGCGTAGTCCTCCGCAATGACAAGCACCTTCTCGTGGTGCTTCTGCCTCGCAATGCTGATCAGCCAGTTGTTGAGAAAGGGCAGGTAGGGCTCGCTCACGGCACAGACGATCAGCGTCCCGTTTCTTGGCAACGAAGGAAGCTGCCTGGGCGAGGGTGTAGCTCTGCCACTTGGTGAGAGCCGGCCTGGTACTGGAGAAGAAGCTCCCTGGCATCTCCCACCAAGGGAGAAAGACGCCGAGGATCACCATTAGGGACAGCAGGACCAGGAGCCCGGCGCGGTTGAAGACCGAGATGGGCATCTGGGTCTGGGTGAAATTCGAGAAGCGAGGGGACAGTGGGGAGAAGTTTGTATGTATAATCGACCTCTGGTGCAGGATCGACATTGTCCCCTGATTCGAGAAGTCGGAGGAAAAAGCAATGGCTTCACTGTGAAAGATCTGATCTGCCAGTTATGTGAGCAGAGGGAATGAATGTTGGGATGCAGGTGGAGGTGTCGGAGCTGGGAGATCCGCCCGCTTCGAGTCAGTCACGGAGGCGACTCAATGTGTCGGTGCTGAGTCGAGAGAGAATTCGCCCGGCCACGTAGCGGTGAGAGCTCATAGCGCTTCTTGAACATCAGACTTTTGCAGGGACAGATGAGAACTCAACGTGGAGCTACTGAGCGCAGTGTGCAATAGAGCTGTAGAATTTTACCCTCCCGTGAGAAAATATTTGATGGTTATAGTAAATTTATCAATTTTAATATGAACAATTTTTTATAGCCAAAAAAATAATATGAACAATTTTTTCACATATAAAAATTACAAGTTGCTTATTTTTTTAACTAAACCTCCACTTTGCTATTTAATGTTTGAAATAGGGGATGTGTAAGAACTAGTTTCAATTCGAATTGAATCAAGAGAACTAGTTCACCTTGATATACTAAGTCCAAACTAAAATCAACTGAGGAAAAAAAACAGATACTTTAAACTGGTTCGATTAATTAATTAACTGGTTTTGTTTTTATTTTTAAAATAAAACAGTTTGGTTTTGTTCTAACCAATTCAAACTATTTTTTTCTCCGGAAAAATAAACGTTTCGGTTATGTTTTAACCGAATCCTACTCAACCATAATCCATATCCTCCAGTCTGACAATAAAGCAGAGGAACTTTCAGAATACAGCATTATTTGCATTAGCAGGAAACAAGAGCCAGGACCTGGTATGATCTGTAGAGGGGCAATTGAACCCGATTACCACTTACCAAGGCTAACACCACCTAACAACCTTAAATTTTCACAAAATAAATAAGCTCATTACTGAACATCATCTAACTGAATAGATCGATAAACTAATTATCCTTTAGATCTCATTCAAGCAGATCCTATGGAGGGAATGTTCATCGCCCATGAACTCGACAAGAAATTTACTGCAAGTCAGTCAAATAGATCCAGAGGCCTTATACCTGATGATACTATAGATTGACCTCTATGGCACTCTCAGTTTCAGTACTTTCGGTTTGACAAAAAAGTTAGACAGCATGCTCCTACTGCGAGCTGGGGCCTGAACAATAGCTCTTCTGTTAGGGTGATCAAATGACCTGAACGCTGTCAATGGTTTGGAGCCATCCACGGAATCCTGCAAGAAAGGGCTGCTTATGAATAACCAAGAGCTTTGATCATGCATAGCATATAGTCTTCAGATCATCGTTGTAAACTGATTTTACAAGTATCTAGAACAAGGGTCAGCAGCATGAAGGCAGGCGCAGGTACTGTCTTCGATCAGGGAAAAAAATCCCAGTTCCTAGAGTTGGTATAGCAATATATGTTTTCATGCATTCTCCTGAACATATTCTTCTATGTAACATCACAGAGTCAAGAAGAACCAGAGCCTCACAAATGAAAGTTGAGAGAGCAGAAAGAACTTTTCAGATATTGCTTTACCCTGCGTGGAGCACCAACAGCTGGCACAAGGGCACCAGATGGAGCAAGTCCAGTTGGCAATTGCAGATGAGGTGCAGTGGATCTTTCTCGTACATTCTCTTCATCATCTGCATAGATGAGAATGCTGGAAACAAAGCTCTAAAATCATCTGCAACTGAGAACTTGCTGACATAAAAAGGGAAATAGACATACACTGTTGATGAAAGACTCTAGGTTTTTTAGCAGAATCTTCGGTGCTGCTGCAAAAGATGTGGATGTCAAAGCATTGAACTGTTTTTTCTTTTCCATGGTTTGTCTACTGGCTAGTCATTTTACCTTGTTGGAGCGTGTTGACTTCCTTTCAGTGAAGACTTTGATTCTGATGCCAAATGCCAGGAAAGAGTTTTCGATGAAGGGGTGCCTGTGAAAGTAGTCAAAGAATTAATATCTGATAAATAAAAAGCCAATTTGCATAAGAAGAGGATTTAAACTTCAAAGTTCTATACCTGAACGCTGACGACGAGATCGACCTTGGAGATGATTCTGTTTGGCGTCCCGTATGTGAGGACCAAAGTGCACCTTCTTATTGACAGTATCTAGTTCACCATGAAAAGATCATGTATCAAGAAGAGGCAAATGAAACACAGGGAAACTCTGTCAATCTCTCATATCCTAAGCCAACAGTTAATCAGCAGTGAATTTTACTTGGCAAAGTGTAGTGCCTGTGATGTCGAGGAACAATGGCCAACAACTGCTGCTGCCGAAGTCCCTCTTTATCCAAATATGTTTGGCACGTCAAAAATTGCTAATATAAGCATATAGAAGTCAGTAGGCTTCAAATATTAGAATCAACTTTAATGAAGAAGTAGAGAGCATGAACAAAAGCCAGGTAAGGTTGAGATTGTTGGAGGAGGCAGGTGCTTGAGAAAGGAATTACCTGATTGAGACTGGTGACCTTAAGATGCATAACTGTAACATCTAAGGCTTGTTGTTTAAGAAGTTCGGTTACTTTGTATGCCACAGTTCCTAGGTGATCGACAGTATTAACGAGTGCTCGCACCACATAATCCTTAAGGTTGTCCAGTACCCTTACAAAATCAAAGAATTGATTTTTCACATAATACCCACAAGATTTTTCAGGCATGAAATCCAGTAATGGCATGCTTAAGAACGAACTTCTTTTAATATTAAACAGGTTAAACAATGAATCATTACTTAGAACTGTAAAACTAGCACATGCTCACTCCGGAAGTTCCAATTTGCAAGAGAGAGAATGGACCTAGCTGTAAATCTCATGACTGCATTACTAACCGAAGCATTCATCAGTCCCCGACATGGTTACAAGCACTCAATAAGATGTCCTAGCATCTTTTAAAAAACTATTACATTCCAAACATATTTTCTCCTATTTTTTTCCTCACTAATACAATGATACCACCTTACGCAACTATATTCCAATACATAGTCCAAAAGCAATTTTTTAAGCAGCAGATGCATATTAGTGCATGTTAAACAGCTCGAACAATGCATGCACAGATGTGAGAACGCTAGAGAACAACTACTAGAGAGAATTATTCTTTGGATGAGCATTCACTCTTTTTATATATGAGTGGTGATCCACTGAATCCACTGCAGTCATATGAAGCAAACAATCATGCGAAGGTAAGCATCCAGAGGATGACCTTCTAAAGCCTATACCTTCAGTAATTGCCAACACTTTATAAAGAACCCGCCTTCACATTAACTCTGACAGATCTCCCAAATTTCCAAACTCAATGCTTTCCAACAGTAGAAGAAAGCACATATGGCACATTAAGCACGTGGCATCAATATCCCATAAGGTAGCTTAATTCCAAGTTATTGGCTAAATGCAGTAAGAATATGTTTTATATAATACTATTAATGACACCTATGAGGATGATTGCCTTCATGTCATGTGAACAGTGTCAACAGGATCCTTTTGATATTTTTTTACTTTACGCCAGAAGATCAGCGATTACAGTTTCTTTGAGAAAATAGAGGCTCGATGAGTGAAAAATCACAGTGAACACAGCTTACATCTGTTTCTGCTCACTATGAAGATACGACTTCTCGCAGTATTCTGCAGCAGAGTAGAGCTGAGGCCTCAAATTTTTCAGCTCCTGAGAGGAAACGAACAAACAGGTGACGCTAAAATCAAGCACAATTCAGCTTCACCATGGCTGATTGTCAGGTAAAATAAGTCAGGACTCGAAAAGTCAAGCGACCAGTAACAAAATTTTGGCAACTGAAATGCCACAGCCCGATCAACTAGACACCAATAAAAACCATCAGATCTAGTTCTAGGCCCTAGCAAATGCACATTCAATTTCATATGAATCTCGACGTGATCAAACAGGAAAGTACCTGCAGGGCCTTGATGAATCCCTTGCTCCCCTCCATTGATGCCTCGTCGAAGGTCATGGCCCAATTCTCCGTCCTCGGCAGCTCCATCCCCATCTTCAACCGGATCAAATCCGAGAACAACCACTCAGAAAACAAATCAAAGCCGAGTCCACTGAAGCCGGATCGCAACGCCCGAAGATCCTCACACTCCCGCCGGAGATAGATGAACGAACTAAAGAGGGAACCTCGAGACGGAGTGAGGACGAAGCGAACGCTGTGGATTATTTATTACGAGGATGATTGTTCAGTTCATATGTGGAGCGGTGGCTGTTCGCTCTTTCCTCGGTAGTTGACTTCGCTCGAGAGGAACCAAAATTTTAAATAAACCGCAAAACTGTCCTCTTCTATTTGGCGGGAGTTGAAAGGACGTCCTTGTCCCTGGACAGAATGGGTAGTCGCGGCAATCGGTCCCGGGAAGTAAGTAGCCTCTCCATGTACGGGGTGATTTGGGGATTGGACTTGGGTCAGAGTTCGGACAATAATTTATACGGCAGGTTTGTTTAATCAACTTAGTGATTTCGTCTTTATATCTCAAATAGGTGGTCTCAGAATTAAACTCCAGGTTAGGAGGGTTGACGAAAATTTTTTCTGGAACCTGGCTTTACAATAGATTAGTCTTGATGTGCGTTTTAACTGATTAAATAAATATGAAATAGTAGATGAAATAGTTTTTGATATAATACGAAAAAAATAAAATTTTCACTGCACAACTATGCAGTGAAAATAGAATTCAAACTGTTAAAATAATACTCTTCTAATGCTAATATCATAGTTATCGAGTGAACGATGAGAATTTGAGTGGGTAAAATAATTGTTTTTCCTGATATCGTAGTTGTGGAATGGAAGAGAACTGAGGCAGTTGAAAAGTTATTTGTTTTTTTCATTTTAAACCAAATGAATTAAAATATATGTATTGGTAATAAAGTTACATGAATTTTAACATGTAACCAATATACGGTTGGCCTAGTGGTTCCCAAATGAGTAATTCCAAAATAGAGTCCTCAGGTTAGAAGGTTCGGCATGAATTTTCCTA
Source organism: Lagerstroemia speciosa (assembly GCA_037672795.1). Classification (NCBI taxonomy): domain Eukaryota; kingdom Viridiplantae; phylum Streptophyta; class Magnoliopsida; order Myrtales; family Lythraceae; genus Lagerstroemia; species Lagerstroemia speciosa. The sequence goes on from CM075298.1 coordinate 1,449,315, forward strand.
AGGATCCCGGTCTGACTGTAGATTTGTTTTAAGGTGCGCTTCAGCTAGTTAGGGATACTGCGTAATGCAAACCGAAAAAATGAATTTTAACATGTAAATCAAAGAAGAGGGCGAATCTAAAAAAGAAAAAAAAAAAAAAAAAAAAAAAAAGGACACCAAATACTTCGACATTTCTATATAATTTTGGGTCAATTGGGAATCAAGACATTTTGAACGAGATGGTAAAAATGAGAATTCAAAATTTGATACCAATTATACATCTAAAAAAAAAAACTCTCAAAGCAAAGGAAGATATCTACAAGTAAAATAGGAGTTAATCAAACAATAGGAAATAATGGCATTAGAAATTAGACTCACAAACCCAAGCCTCATCCAGTCCGACCTGTCTCAGAAAAGACAAAATCAACTTCTCAATTTTTTTATATAACCAAAGTATCCAAGCGCTTTCCGGATCTGATCAGCAATCGTTGCGACACTTCTCCTCAGGACACGTGCAATAACCCGCAAACTACATGTGCCTGGTAAACCAAGTAAATCTGACGCGTTCGAGGGCTATAAAACTCCTACCCATGAAAAATGTACCTCTGGGAATTGAAATTCGTGAGGTCTTGATGACCTCCCAAAACCCCACCATCAAGGCTACCGCTCATGGGCAAAATCAAAGCTTTCTCACCCTAATCCCAGTAGTTATAGAAAATTAACCCAAAAAGTTCCCCAAAGATCAAATTACATAATTAGACTATCCATAACCACATTGAGGTACATCTCGCTCAATCCATGTTTATAAATAGAAAACTTTAACCTATTTAACATCTCTGTTATTTTAAATGAGAAGAGGGGTAATTTTGGTCTCTTTTTTCATTTCCGAAACTACCATTTACCCTAATTTAATTGTATTATAGTTCTAATTCATTTGTCATTATTTTAAAATAATTAATTCACCAACTATCATCTTTTTCCACAATGATTTTTATTATGAAATTGTATATAAATTTTTCTATGGCAGCAGTTATTTAAATTCATTCATTGACAATGTGTCATTTTACAACTGTATTTTAGTATATTTTATCATTCAAAGAGTTTTGATATGTGGAAATAGGAGCCGTCCAATTGATTTGTTTAATTAGCACGTGACAATACTTTATTGTTTTCAATTTTATGTGATGATATCCACCATGCATAGCACGGTCTATGGCTGGCAATTTGTGCCATCCCAACACAAAAAATTTACAGGCCGTGCCAACATGGCACGGGGACTATAATGGCCCGAAATCACTGAACTTGAGCCAAGCACGACAAGGGAAAGTTTCAAGCCGCACGGCACGACACTACATGGTGGCACGAAAGTTGAAAGATTGGGTGTCGGCCTAGTTGGTTGGACTGGGCTTGGCAGGTGTAGCCCTAGGCCGATGTTCTTTGTTTTAGTCTTTTAGGTGGTCGTTGTTTTAAGACGAGGGGATTGAGAGTTTGGGAATGAACATAATTAAATTATTTCATAGTGAATTTGGTGAATAGATTATTTGTTATTGTTCAAGATCAAGAACAAGTTAAAGACGCATAGATGGTGCTCCTCTAAGCTCATGACAAAATGGCTATGGTTGAGTTGCTCTTTGTTTCATAATTCTAATAGGCTAATGGGCAGGCACGACCCGGTTGTTGTGTGGCCTAGCATGCCCAAAAAAATAAATGGATCATTCCAGCAAGGCACGGAAAGCGAATGACCCAAAATTACCTGGCCCAGGCACGGTTTTTTCATTTTGGGCCTTCAGGCTAGGCCCAATTCTAATATGCCTAGCACAATCATTTGCTAGTTGTAAAATATTTCTTGATATTCCCTAGATATATTTTCTGAGTTGCCCACCATGAACTCTTACCTTTTCCATCAAAAAGTGATACTTTTCACATTAATGCATCAACCAACACCCATAGACCTTGCCAACTTCGAGATCATCCAATTTTTTTTTTTTTAATGTGGAGTCATCATTACAGTGCCGACTTTGTCTTACAGAGCATACAACCTACTCTGCACAACCCTCTTCAGATTAGGGTTGGCAATTCGTGCCAAACTGGCTTTATCGTGCCGGGCTAGTCCGGCCCAATAATAGAGAGACCCATTAAGCTATGGCTTGGCTCGGCACGCTCAATTTATCGGGCCGCCTAACCATCCCAATAAGAATATCAATCACTTAAATTTTCTCTCATACGAAAATAAGATATTAATGAAATTTGAGTGAAATAAAAAGGATACTTTTAAAATAGAGGGTAAGTCGAGCCCTATAATCACACATTCTACAATAGATCAATAAAAAGGTATTTTAAGACTAATGAATGAGATTGAGATAGAGTTAGGATAGAAAACGACACACTTTTTTTAAAAAAAGGATTAATGGGCCGGCCCGGCCCAATGAAACTTAGGCCCAATAAGCATTGGCCCAGGCACTGTCTTATCGGGCCGGGCCCGTGCCGGGCTATTGGGCTGGGCCGAAATTGCCAGCCATACTTCAGATGAGCTTTCAAATATTGTGCAAGTAAGATAACTGGGAAAAAAAAATGAGAGGGGCTTAGCAACACAGTTCCCTTGTCGGATGGCAAATTACCGCACTTCGATCCAACGGTGAGAGATGGGTAGGGGACCGTTCAGCTTCTCCGTTTTCGGTTTCGGTTCTGGGCTCGTCGAGCCCACCTGGGATAGACGGCGAGGGAGGGAAGATAACAGTGCGTCATCGCAATAGGACTCCCTTTCAAGCTATCTTCTCGGCTTGCGATTCAGTGCTTACCAGGAGTGGAGATAGGTTCAGCAGAATCTGCACCGTGAGAGAGTTTGGGACAGCACACTATTTCTTGAGTAGCATACCCAAAAAGAAAGGGAGTCGCATGCCTGCCTGAGGTTCGTTGTTTGTCGAAACTTTAATTGTTCTCTTCCATCGGTTGAGATCTGCTAAATGCATCCCCCTTCCCTTTGATCAGCACTATTGCCCGAAAATTGTCGATTAATTTTACGAAAAGGATGCCCGTGCACAGAATGAACCCGGGACTACGGGGATTGAAATGAGTTCACTGAAAGTAACCTGTTCGATGAAATGCTTCAATCAAGTTATAAGTATGAAGCCCCTGTAAAAATATTTCAGTCCCCCATCATATCAAAACAGATGATTTCTTTAATCGGAAGACATATAATTGATATAGCTGCCAACTGCATCATAGCTCTATATTCCCGTACTGTTTTACCAATTTGTGAAGTTAGCATGTGATTATGTCCATGTCATTAGGTGTATTTTCTTTCCTTTCAGGTTAATCTGCTAAGGTGTCAAACTTATACAATTGATGAAAATCACGTCGTCATTTCTGTCCTCCTCTGCTGATGATGAATCCTCTTGCTGTTCCTGGTCAATTTGCTCCTCCGCTGACATGGTTTCCTGCTTTACCGCCAAACCCACCACCATCGAGCGCCTTCTGGGGCAGCACAAATGTGCACCAGCAGTTACGAGAGCTGCAGGAAACACTTTCTATTGCAAAAGCAATGTGAGTTGCCTTCACCTGCTGTGTCACATGCTACCTTTATTAGTTCTGATTCATTACACCAAAGCACGAGCTATATGAGTTGGTTTTCCTGCATGGATTGGTATTGGATGACCGTTGTTGCAGGCAAATGGAGCTGGAGATTTTAGCGCTGAGCAAAAACAATGAAGATGTAAAAAGTGGGTCTGATGATGCTTCAATGCTTCAGTTTTTGAAACATGTTAAGGATCGCGGTGTTGATATTGAGTTGCAAGAGTCTTATTCTGTGCAAGCTGCAAATACTTTGATTTCAAAGTTGAGGTCACAGCTTGAGCCTTTTAAAGTAGTTACTGATGAGAATAGCCCTTGGGAGGAGAAATCTGTGGCTTTTAGATTGGGTAACAAAATAAGTAAGTCTAGGAGGAACAAACTTTGGAGAAAGAGAAAGAGAAAACGAGTTGCAGAAATGCTGGAACAGGTATTTGATGGTTTAGATTACTTCTTCATTTAAGTCACATATCTTGTTCTTGTCAAAAAAAAAAAAGGTCACATATCTTGTTAAGTTAAATAGCTTATTTGGTGGTTAACTAGGAGCGTCAACAATTTGATCAAGCTGATAAAGAAGCAGATGAGTGGAGGGCTAGGGAGATTGCCAAGGATATTGCAAGACGAAAGGTACTGGATTTTTGGGGCTAATCAAGAATTTAGTGGTTGCTCTGGAAATACTGGATTTGTTAGATATGCCAGTTTAAGCAGATTATATCAGCCTTTATGTTCGTTCAAGTTGTGATTATCCTTTTTATTTATAGATTGTGAAGCTGCAGTTTAATTAATTATCTTGGCCAAATCATTTGTTTCTTGCTATGCAGGTAGAAAAGATGAAGGAAATAGCAAAGATTAAGGCGAAGGAGGAGAGAAAGAGATTGGAATCTGAGGTGAGATATTATTTACATGTGATACTCAACTCAGAGTCTCAACCTCGATTTATTGGAATTGATCATTATCAATAAGTATTTCTTTTAATTGTTTTGCCATTGCGGGATTATATTAGAAGCAATCACGGATCTTATCTTTATATTTCTGAACTACCTCTTCAATCCTCTACGTATTTTGTTTTCAAATTACTCGTTTTAAGCACTTTTGGTGCACTGAATATTATAGAGGATGAAACATAACTAGTAAATGTTTGGTTATTCCTCCTCCTTGGTAAACTAATTGGTTATGTCTTCTGGTTTATCATGGAGCTTCTTCCTCAAGGTCAATTACAATAATATGTTCCCCATTATGGCTATTTACATGTTTGATGTATTTGTGAAAAGAGTCACCTGCAGAGATGGAAATGACGAAAAGTCATATAGGAATATGTACGTAGGAGAAGTTTTATGCTGGCCTTTATTATTGCCTCAACTTTATTTTCACTCTGAATGATCTTGAGGCCCGTTCGGCTCAGCTCACTAGAGAAAGAACCTTATAAGACACTTAAGAACGGAGACCCTAGATAAAAGCAATGCTCATCTTGCTTTTTGATTGACTCATTCTCCTTGAATAGAGCATCATTCCAGAAAAGAAATGTACTTCCTGTTCCTGAGAAAATTTGTTGACTTCTAACTCTACTGTACTGGATTCTTTTATTTTTTTTGTTCTTTTTATGTTAGTTCCTTGATTTGTTCATGCATATATACCTTTGTGTATTCAATACTTAGAGAAGAAGTGATATTTTCAGCTTGAGCTGGTACTTATTGTGGAGAAATTGCAAGAGCTAAGGTCTATTAGGATCCAAAAGTTGAAGAAGCAAGGTTTGTGATCTCCTACTTGATCCCTTTTGCAATGTCTAAGTTTAATTCCGCATGCCTTTACCCATACGTACAATGTGAGTCATTGTGAATTGCCCATCTTGAACCATTTTTTTCCATTAGAAAATTGTTTTCTTACTAGATTTGTTCTTGCAGGGCATTTTATCCCTGAAGAGGATGATAAGTTTCTCGAGAGGGTTCGAGCTGCAGTTGAAGAAGAAGAGCGCTTGGCGATTGCTGCAGCTCACACAGATGCTGCTAAGGATGCCATTATGAGTGCAGAAGAGTCTAGGAAACCCACTCAGACCTCCAAACCTGAGGCGAGAAATCCAAACAACGATAAACCTGAAAATATGGAAAAAAAGGACCAGGCTGCTGATGCTGAAGAGGTTAGAGCCATGGGAACGGACACTGCAGGTGAAACTATGAGCCAAGTCTCAGATGGGAATGCTCGTGGTGGAACTTATGATTCTGTAGCAAATCTTCCAATGGAGTTCTACCATTATTATCACGGGAGTAATTATGACATTGGTACACTCATTGAGGTTTGTTTCACTCCTGCATCCTTTGTACCATAACTCATTCAAAAATGTCAAGCTGGTCATTATAAGAGCTGAGAACTTGGCGGTTCATGTGGTTCTTGGACCTCAAAGCGAATGCATTAACAGGAACCTTCAAAGTGAATAGGTGAAATCTATATAGTGTCAGGTGTGGACCAACCCGTATTATGTTGCGATTTGCAGGTTAGAAGAACATGGGATGCTTATATAAGACCAGGAGGAAGGTAATGACATAAACTCTTCATACATTTTGTGTGTTCTAGGTGACTTTAGGCCCATATTTGATGTGTTTGTAATTTTTCTTTTACCAGGATTCTATTTTTAATATAATCATGGATCTCATTAGATTTTTTAACAATTTCCTGGCATCAATGCAGCCGAATACCGGGTCACTGGGTTCAACCACCGCCACCTGCCGATGAAGTATGGGCATCCTACTTGGTGAAGCCGCCAAAATAGGAATTCTTCATCTCAGTTTTGGTGAGTTTGTCCACCGAAGATACAGAGGATGTTACATGCTACCAGGTTTCGGTGTTCCTTATACCTCACACAGCAGTTATTTTCTTTTTCAAGATTTGGCCACAATTTAGCTGCGCTTTTGGCATGTATCTCTTGCTAATCCAGTAGAAGGCTCTGAGTAGATCAATGGCATGTATCATAGTAGACACCTCTTTTCTGCTCAGCTGCGGCCCTCGAAGTGCTATTCTTTGTCCAGAGGTAATAGGAAACAGGTGCTGTGACCATTCTAGTCCAGTGCAAGTTCGAGGACCCAAAAGAGCCTCTCCGATATTTGTATGGTAGCTTTTGGACGAATGTCTCTTCTTTTCATGCAGAATGCCTGATGGGAGATGCTGCCAACTCATTGATTCACGTAACCGAGGGTCCCAGATGCTCCAGAAACTGGGCATCCTATGTTCGTCGGCAATGTTAAACCTACGATGGAATGAGCTGCTGATGGATGGAGGTCGCAATTTGCACAGCCCTACCCGGGCCGGGCTGGGACCCAAAGTTTCATCATGGGATTTGGTAAACTGGTACTAGGTGTGGGTTTAACTCTTCTTGATGGGACTCTCTTTACCTTTTCCTGGGGCGGGGTCAAAATACTGTATTTATGGAAAGTAATGTTTAAAAATTGCATTTATAAAAAGCATTTATTAAAATACTATCCTAGCCTTACCCTGCAATAGCATTTTTGTTAAGAGATCGCATAGTAAAAATGTGATATCTTTTAATCAAGATCTCTTCATTATAAAATATTTTATCGTGATTGGAATATCCAAGATATTCCTTAAAAAAATCACTCTATGCAAAATCTTTAAAAATTAAGTGTCAAAGTAGCTAAGACAAACCTTACTGAATTTTCGTTACTTTTTCTCATCTTAAATCGAGACAAACCTTGGCCAAACGAAAAAACAAAAGGAGACTTGCCTTTCTTTTTCCTTTTTATCTTAAATATAAGCAAATTCCACGTGTAGCACGTCTTAATGCCTTTTTTGAGTTTTCCTCCTCTTGACTTAAGTTTTTTTGGGTATAAGTTAGCGAAAGTTTTTACCTTTTTTTTTAAAAAAATTTTATGAGCAGAACATAATGAACATTTTTTTTGACAACAAGATAAGAAGTTTGCATAAGAAGCCCAATTAAAATCATTCCGCAGGTAACGTGTCCTTAAATCTCCGCTCGGCGTTTCTTCTTCCTTCGATGTAGAAGAACATAACATTTTATAGATCTGCCTTTTTCATCTCCACATTAACATTCACCCTCCGAAATCAACTCTCACTCCGATTCTGTATCTCGATCGCCATTGTCTCTGGACTCTCCTCCGGCCGGAGAACCTGCTCACCGGCATTGCTCTGTCCCAAGCTCCGCGCCCTGCGTGAGAGATGCTGAGTCCGCTGGCCAGTTGGAGGGAGAATCTTGAGAAAATCGCTTTCGGCGTTGAGGACGGCGACGATGACGACGAGGTTCTCGAGATCTATGGCCGGAGCAATGGAGATAACCCGTTGGTCTCCGATAGGAGAAATTCCCACAGTTTTGCTCATTCCAAGTCGTCATCCTCTTCTCCACTGTCGAATGGGGTCGATTCTTCTTACAGCGCTGAGGTGTTTTGTTTTGCTCGATCCATGAGTAAATTCTATGATTTGCGTATTGTAGTCTGTCTTTTTTGTGGCACTGCATGACTTGCCGACTTAAATTATACGATCCTGACATAGTGATATGGCCTTGAATGCTCCGAAGACAATAGGTTCTGTCTGTACCAGCTTGGTTTCCGTACGGAACTTAAACAAGCATGCTCCTGTTTCCTCGATTTAAAAGGATTATCTGACTCTTGCTCTCAAACTTGCCTAACCCATATCTTTGTTCTCCGGCTAGTGTTTGATCGTATCAGTTCCATGGTCGATCTAGGAATGCTCAGAAGGCTGAGTTAATGAGCTGTGATCTGATGCTGGTGTCAATTTGGTTTTTATGGATTATCTAATGGCTGCTGCTTTGAATTTCTCAATCTTCATTTTGGTTTGGGGTTATTGCTTATGGGTACACTTTTTAGAAATACGTTTTCTATGCCGGAAGCCAGAAACCAGAAACTGCCAGTTTAGCCTTATTACAGCTGTCCAGAGTAAGTGCTGTTCCAAGCGATCAGGAAATTTGAGTTACACAAGTGATTAGAGAAAGACTCGCTGAGAAAGCTCATAGAGTTGCCATTGCTTAGTCACTGTTATAGCTGCTGGCCACGTGTTAATTAGTATCTCAGGTTATATTTCTATAAGAAGGCACTAATGCTTCTGTATGTGGTAGACTTGAGCAATTTGTAAGCTGTGATCAGAAGTTCATTTAGAGGTTACAATGACCTCCTTCCAGAGCATGGATTGTCATGGAAATAAATTGCACATTACTTACGTTATTTACTAGAGGTTTTTATGAATATTTCCTCCTTTCATTATGTTGATTATTAATTTTGTTGATGTGGATTCTCAAGAATAAGGAATGCATCTTTTTTCCTGCAGATTGAACAACACAGAGCAGAAATAAGGAGGCTACAGGAATCAGAGGCAGAAATTAAAGCACTCTCAGTAAATTATGCTGCCTTGTTAAAAGAGAAAGAGGTACTCCATGCATTAGTTTTGCCTTTATTTCTTGATGGTTATGGTCTGCATAGGTTTGTTTTTTTTTGCTGAAACAAGTTAGTGATAATATTTAATTGCAAGATAAAGTCTGTTTTGTAGATTATTTTGAAGTTCAAATCAAGTAGGAGCGCTAGGTCGTGTCGTTTATTTAGGATGCCAAAATGACTTAGTGAAAACTTCTTGTTTTGGAAAATAAAGATGATTTCTTGGCATCATCAGGTGTCATGTTGCCAAAGTTGTCATATGATCTGTAATTTTAATAGTGCACCACAGAGAATCCTCTTGTTCAAAAAGGCCACCATATCTTATTTGTTTATGGGTTTTTTATGCACCTGTCAAGGCTTCTCTTTTACATTTGTAGTGTTGACTTTTATTATTCTTACTCAACAGGATCAAATATCTAGATTGAATAAAGAGAATGAGGCTTTGAAACAAAATTCGGATGCCACTAGTGCATTTAGAGATGATGGTAAAGCAGCATCAAGCAGTAAGACTACACAGAAGGTACTCTCTAAAATGTGACGTTTTGTGGAAATATTATAGATAGAAATATGCTCGAGGTTATGGTGCTGAACTCACTTGGATAACTGCTTCCACATGAAGAGTTAATACTGGTTGATTTAGAATTGGTGGTTCTATTTTTCTTGGCATGCACAGCAAACATCTTAGAACTATAGTAGCAACTATCAACCATCAAATATCCTGGAAATTCTGGATCATTTGTAGACATCTTGATTTACCCGGCTGCTGGACGGGGGGAGGAGGTTATGGTGATACATGGACACACCTTTTCAGGCTTCCTAAATAGTTTTCAATTCAATAGCCATGCTACATCTGCCATTTGGCATGGTTTAAAGCAGGCAAGATGAGTCTCTAGAGTGATTGATTCTCTAGTGATGTATGAATTTGCCTGCTGTTTCGATCATAATTGTTCTTAAATAGACAGATTCCTCTTATGAATTCTAAACTCAATCCGGGCAAATTTCTGTTGTACGTGTGACTTTAGTATTAATTCTTTATCGGTACCATAGGTGCGCATTTTTTCACTTCTAGCTGTTTCTTAGAATAATTTCATGCCAACTAGGTCCCTTTTTCCCTGAGTGGTATGTTTGGTTTTTTAAATAAGATCATATGTGCTACCCTACTGATTGGTTTAATAAGGAACTTATTCCTCCTACTTCTTGTAGCTTGCTAGTTGAAAGTTCTCAGCTGTTTTTAGTGATACGATGTCTCTTAACATCGGTTATAGGCTGAGATTTCTGAAATGTTCCAGGAAACTAGTGAGCTGTCACCTAGCCGGCAACTTAAGTTTGCAGCTCAAATGAAAGCCCGTTCTGGTAGTAATGGCATTGTTCCGAAGCAGGATACTCTTAGCAATGGAGATAGGAATTCCATAGATTATAATAACCAGGTGAAAGAAAAGGTATTAGTTCACCTTCCCAGTCTAACATTGATTTATATGTTAACTGTTCCGATACATTGAAGAATTTTATTGTCCTAGGACACACTTTCTCAGATTTTGTTGCTACACTTGATTCAAGTGCTTCCAAATAGATGACTTGACAAAGTTTACAAATGCTTTTTAGGAACTCGCAGCTTCACTAGAAGAGAGAAACCGATATCTAGCAGCAGAGCAAGCCAATCATGATTTACAATTAAGGGAAATCAAGATGGAACTTGAGAAAGAGCGCAGCAATATGGCAGATTTGCAGTTGAAGTTAAAAGGTCTATTTGGTTAACTTGGACATGTTCAAGAAAGTGCATATCTTATATCTATACCTCCTGTGCTGATATTCTTTTCTCATATCTAGAGGAACATAGGCTGAAAGAAACTTTTTGGGATCAGCTAAAATCATTGCAAGCAGACAAAGACAAAGTGAGTGTTCAAGCTGATATTTTGGCAGTTACATGCTTGATGTGTTAACTTGCATTCTTTCTTTCATTTCATCTCTGTGATCTCAAAGTTGTTATTGTTTCCTGAATTGCCTACTAAAAGTGCAGGAACTTGTAGGGCAGATTGGCCTTCCTTTCTATTGAAATAGAAATATAGTTGATTTTGAAAGACATGTAAAATGTCTTTTTTCTTAAAATCCAATTCAATTGGTTTCTCATGTTTATCCTCTTCTCTCCGACTCCGATGGTGAAAGACATACCAATGTTGCAGAGCTCGAGAGAGATGATCCAAATGCGTAATGAGCTGAATGAGAAAATATCTGAGACAAGACGACTACAGATGGAGTTGAATAGGCTTGAGAGTGAAGATGCCCCTGATGTTGGAAGTTTGAAAAGAGTAATTGCCACCCTAGAGAAAGAAAATGCAGCCCTTAGAGTAAGTTATTTTTTACATCAAGATGTATTATTTCTTTTTATGCCAACCATACTTTCTATTGGAATGTCAATTTGTTGGTTTTTGTGCATCCAACATTTTTGTGTCAATTAATTTTTGTAGTTGGAGAAGAATGAACTTGAGACATCCTTGAAGATGAACGTGAGCCTTCCAACTGAAAATGCATCAGGCAGGAATCCAAACGAGGTGATTCTTTTGCTCTGTTTCTATTCTCTTCCTCTATCGTTGTCTGACTTCTTAACCTGGCAACTCATAATTATTTAGATGTGGTTGCAAATATACTTGGATTACATTTAGGTTACTTGATACAAAGGAATGAAAGGAGCGGAACACATTGGAAAATTTAGTAACGTTTGAGCCCATCTTGAAAATATTAGTGAATGTAACCGTGAGAAGTGACGGAATGAAAATTCCTCGACCTTTTTGAAGGAAACATCATTTCACCAATATGAGAAAACAGTCCATCTTATTGGAATGCACATAACAACTCTCAAGAGTGCAATCAATTAAATAATATCAAGTGGAGGTTAGATCACTCATTGTATTCCAATTCTTTCGATTCAAATGTACCAAATGTAACTTTTCACTTTCTCATACTTTTGAAAATAGTGATATGCATTCCATTAGGATGCTTTTTTCTCAACATTATGAAATACAATTGTTCTCGAAAAAGTTAGAGATTGCCCATTACATCAGATCTCTGAATGACACTCTCATTCCATTCCATTGCACATCGTACTCCCCTACTAAAGGTGGCCGTAGTTTCTTGTATAAGTTACATTTTAATTCTCATCCAGTTGAAATATCTATGCAGGACGCAGGCTTTCCAGCTATTCCCAGAAGAGAAGATTTGCAGCAATCTTTGCAAAACTTGGAGAAATCTTTGGAGGAAACACGCCAAGAGAGAGATAAAGCAAAGAAGGAATTGAATCGACTTAAACAGCACTTGCTGGATAAGGTAGCATCGGTTATATACATATTATTTCTTATTTGGGCATGGTAGAAGGCATAGAAAACAGATGGCTAACAGCATCAATGTACAGGCAATAGACATTTCCTTTTAGTAGCAGCAAGCTTCTTATATGCTTTTCCTTTGTCACTCTTGTGGAAACAAAAATCTCTTCCCTGTTTTATTTTACAAGTTTTATAATTTAATGCTCGATTTTTTTAGTTACTCGTGCTTGCCTAGGAAAAGCTATTGTTTTTTGATATAATTCGGCTTTATTTGGTTTGTGATCACCTAAATGTTTTAGGAAATATGAGGATTTAGCATGCTTTTTATTATTCTATATGTTTCTACTATTGATTGTCTTATTCCTGACAAGAATCCAATTATTAGACTTTTGAACAGTCAACGTATCCAATCAAGCGGATCACTTTCTCTGGTCAAACTTGAGGCCGCCGATCTCAACATTTGAAATAATTAAGAGTTTATGCTCTTATCCTGGCATCACCTCATTAGTCTGACAGAAAATCTGTCTTCTTGAACTACCAGAATCCTTCCTGTTCCCAGCTTTGCGATCATATTCCTGCTTTTCTTATATTTGGTCTTTTTTGTACTTCTCAAATGAGTTTAATTTTTGACTTTCTGCAGTCAATTTTGAAGATATATTTTGCTCCAATATTGTCTAGGAATCTGAGGAGTCAGAAAAGATGGATCAGGACAGCAGAATTATGGAAGAGCTTCGAGAAAATAATGAACATCAGAAAGCTCAGATTTTAAGCCTGGAGAAAGCTCTAAAGCAGGCAATAGCAAGCCAGGATGAAGCAAGAATGAACAATGACAGTGAGCTTCAGAAAACCAAGGAGATCATTGATGAGCTGAACAGGAAGCTTTCTAGCTGTATAAGTACCATAAATGCAAAAAATGTGGAATTGGTGAATCTTCAAACTGCTCTTGGACAGTATTATGCTGAAATTGAGGATAAGGTAAAACAAGTTCACTATTTGGCTTGAGCAACAGCTCTCAATTCAGTGGTTGGCATAATGTTGACAGTTCGTGGGTTTTGATCCTATTTCTTCTTGTTATTAGGAACGTTTAGAAAGAGATTTGGCTCTTGCAAGAGAAGAATCTGGCAAACTTTCAGAGCTTCTGAAAGTAAGTTTTCTCACCCTTTACTATGTTTTATGGTTCCCTCTTTTTTTTCAGCTGCTTAGAGTGGTAAATAGTAAGCATATCCAAATAAATCAATTCCTCAATATTAATTATGTCCTCATGCCAGGGTGCAGACAAGCAGACGGAAGCATTTAATAGGGAAAAGGAAGAAATCTTAGTCAAACTCTCACAAGCTGAAAATGCGCTTGCAGAAGGAAATAAGAGAATGAATAAGCTTGAGGAGGACAATGCAAAACTGCGACGAGCCCTTGAGCAGAGCATGACCCGACTTAATAGAATGTCGATGGACTCCGATTTCTTGGTTGACAGGTGTGGTGCATCATAAATTTGATCGGATGGACTTCTTATGATGGGTTTTATTTTGTCCTATTATGGAATTCGATTGAAAATATTATTAACATCTTCCACAGGCGAATTGTAATCAAGTTATTGGCGACTTATTTCCAGAGAAATCACAGCAAAGAGGTAGTTTTGCAGTAGAATTGGACTTTTTGCTTCCTATGATGTTTCTTAAAAATTGCACTCACCGGTGGTGCAAATATCCAGGTTCTGGATCTCATGGTACGCATGCTGGGGTTTTCAGATGAAGACAAGCAGAGGATTGGTGTTGCACAACAAGGTTCCGGTACAGGTGTTGTTCGAGGAGTTTTGGGTCTTCCAGGTCGCCTTGTTGGTGGTATTCTGGGGGGAAGCTCAGTTGAAGCACACTCAAATATGGCATCCGAAAACCAGGTAAATGGTGTTAACTTACGATGCATGGACTTTTTCTTCTTTTGAGATACTTGCCTTTGAGTTGCTGTGATTATTTAAAATAATTTTCACATGGTTCAACTTGCAGTCAAACTCAAAATTCTTAGCTATACTCTCAATTTTGCATTACAGTATCTCTCTGTTTATTCATCTTACGCCTTGCTTCCTTGCAGTCCTTTACCGACCTATGGGTTGATTTCCTTCTCAAGGAAACTGACGAAAAAGAGCGGAGGGAGCGCCTTGAAGGGGCAGCCGATCCAGCTCCTGCAGCTGCTAATTCATCAATCCTTGACAGCAAACTGCGTGTGGGTTCTACTGCTCCTGCATTTTCGAGATTCAGTTAATCTGCAGCTCAAACTTGCTCGGCTGTTTAGCCCTCTGGTTCGAAATTCTCCACAGCACCCGTCTTATCCTTCAACAGCACTTCTCAGGGTACAAATACAACCTCTCCGTAGACACTGAAAATTGCTATTAGGTAGTCATGCAGCCATTGTATTGAATATCATCCCTATCATTGCCATTATATCCCATCGCCCATTTATTTGTTCTTTACAATTTTTGTTGAAATGGAGTGTTGCTCTCACCCATTTGCTTGGTGGGTGGCCAATGCTATTGCAAACTCTGGGATCACGATAATGATATACCTAGACCCATTCTTTTGCTATACCGTGTCTTTGAAATCAAAAAAGTGCAACAGTGTCTCTGAAGTTCGGGCTAAGAGGTAGAGTCGGGCTTTATGGATGGGAAGTGGCTTTTCAAAGCAGCCCCAACCTGGGACAGGCTGGTTGGGTTTGAGAAGTACATGACTGGCTGAATGAATTGAGCGGAGGCAACTGGCAGAGAGGGAATGTGCGATCACAGGGACGCCTTCTGTGGTAAGTTAAGGAGATATGGTGTCTGACTTCTTATGAAACTGAAA
Organism: Lagerstroemia speciosa; assembly: GCA_037672795.1. NCBI lineage: Eukaryota > Viridiplantae > Streptophyta > Magnoliopsida > Myrtales > Lythraceae > Lagerstroemia > Lagerstroemia speciosa. The sequence continues at coordinate 1,464,420 of CM075298.1, forward strand.
GATTGTGTAGAAATTGGTAAGTTCATGCAGCCATGCAATGAGCCCAGAGTGAACTATTCTTTCGCCTTTTATTAAAGAATACTTGTGTTGGCAGGTTACACTGCCATAAGCTTATTTTTTGAAAAATTTTCTGAAAATTGGAGCGTTGAAAAAATGTGTTTAGTTAGATAGAAATGGAATTTTTATTAAAGAAAATTCTCTTCAGTTTTTCAAATTTACATATAAAATATAAATTGGAGAAAAATATTTTGTAGAAAAATATTTTGTAGTTTTCTCACTTTTCTTCTCCTTTTCCAAATTTAGAAATGCGTCAAAATGTGTTTGCTAAGTAAGAATTTGTAAAAGGGAAATAAAAGTAACTGGAAAAGGGGAAAATTTTTTAAAAAAAATGTTAGAGGTATAGCAACAAGAAGAGGATTATCATTTACCGAGAGAAAAAGAAAAAGAAAAAATGGTAAAAGATGAACTTCTCCAATTGCAGAATCTATATTTAATATATGAAATGTAGAGAATAGAATTGTTACTAGTTCACTTCTCTCTTCACTTATTTTCTTACATTTTGGTTTTTGACTATTCTAAAGTACTTTTTTTTTGTTAAAATTATATTGTCTCCCATTTCAATTTATTTTTCTTTTGTCGGAATGCCCATTTTTCTCTAATTTAACACACAGCAAATATATTTTTGCATGCTGCTATTGGAAATTAAATTACGAAAAGGAGGAGGATAGTGAAATAATTTTACAAGATGAAGAGGCACTCAATTGACTGTGGAGGACAGGAAGCAGCCTCAATCCCAAAATGCAAATCCAGGTCTGAATGTTTCGAAGGGAGTAGCCCACTCAGTAGCTAACTCTAGGTTGGTAATGGTAAGGAGGCTCTTGCCTTACTATACTGGACCTAACCATGGCGTGCTCTAGAAAACGCTGCATTTTTTCCTTTTCTTTTTAGGGTTAAATAGAACATGTCACTTTGAACTTGACATTTGCGAACCAGTTCTAGCATTGTCAATGCCAGCTGCCTGATCCCATTAACACACCGAAAAGATTACCTTAGCATGTCACCGTGCACGGTTGATATTGTCAAAATGCACTTAAAGAGCTTTTGTGGTAAAAGTGATTGAATGCAGTAAATCCAACAACCAACTTCTGCTGGCAACCGAACCCTCCAAATTCTGCTCTTTAGACCGCCTTCCTCTCGAACCCTGCCATGGAGATGGAAATCTTCTTAGCCTTGATGGTGGCAAGGAGCCTCGAATGTCGTTGGCGTACCTCTGACATCGCCCTCTCCGCTAAAGGATCAACTCTGTGGTCGTACTTCTCATAGAGAACTGGCAAGGTATGGAGCAATACAAAAGCTGCGGCAGCGATTCCAGATCAGCAGAAAAGTCTTACAGGGCATAATGCTTATAGGAGGAACTGAGGTCCTTACATATGTATAGCAGCGTCAAGAAATTGCACCAGCGTCCAACTACCGATGAAATCCAGAGACCGGCGACGATCTAACATCCGTAAAGTTTCATTAGTGTGTTAAGATTGTGCCAATAAATCGAGAGCCCATGGTATATTGAAAAACGAAGGCATCGGAAGTTACCGCGATAAACTTCCTAAGATCTCTTCCGCACGCTACCCCTCTCAGGATTGCAAGGCTTCGGTTCAGCCCAGATGTAACTGCGGATGCAGCCTGCAAGAATGGCTCCTCTGGAATGGCAACTTCCGGGATCTGCGGTAGAGACCTGTGTAGAGGAGAATCAATCAATTAACAAGCGCACATACGAGTCATAGGAAATCACAACTAGCTAATTATAGATCGAGGAATAAGGATGGGAGCTCCTACTCACTTCCTTATGAAGGTCATAGCGTTGGACCAGAGGAAGGAAGTCGAGAGCAAGAGTATTAGCAGGTGGGAGACGAGAATTAGGAAGCAGTACTCGAGCAGTGTGAAGAGGACCCAAACTGCCGTGGCGCCACCGAGTACTGCCGCAGACATCTTCTTGTTCCTCCACAGGAGCATATCAGCAGCTGTATAGAGCCAAGATACCGATAACAGACTATAATTTCTACTCCATATCCAATCCAAAAATTTACCCAACTCTCTTATATCTTATGCCCTTTTTTTAATCAACTTTTGGGTATGGAATAATTGTACGCAGAACGAGAGTCACGAGGAAAGTTAACGGTACAGTTGTATTATCCGCTTCATGCATAGCCAGTAAGGTTTTGTACCCTAAATGCTGCTTTTAGGTCTTGTAAGAACCTTAAGAATCTTGTTCTTTTCTGATGCGGGATTGTAAGCCGGTATCTATCCCTATACGACTGAACTAAATGTTGAAGTGTGCAACATGTACACATATACTATGAACATGTAAGAGTCAATTAAAATCGATTTAAATAGAGAACTCACTGAAGTCCCACTTATCAAACTTTATTTAATTTTAATTGATTCTTATACACATTTATAGTGAAAGTGTATTAAAAGCTTCATATGATCTAATGGCTGTACAGGGGAAGTATAGAAGTTGAGAGTACCTTTTCCCCCGCCGAGTACCTGATGAACTGGCTTCTCCCTCCCGAAGAGCCGGTGCATCTTAGCTTCTGTCGATGAGTGCGGGGCCTCTTCTTCTGTATCCGATGACAGTGAAGTGTCGAGACCGTCGATCGTCTCCTCGCCTACATTCTCCGGGACTGGGTTCCCTTCAGGAGTTACATTCTCCATCTCCTCCGCCATTGTTATCCGTACTGGAATCGTCTGTGGATCCTATATCGATTTCGCGGTGGCGAATTCCTTCGGAGGTTCGAGTGAAGTGATTAATGGGTGAGTCGGACGTGACTGACGATGCGAGCGGCGAAGGACGTCTGGCTTTCCATTTATACAAGCGGAGGGGCTGCGGGTTGACGGCGTTGGTTGTGGGACGGAAAGGCACCGAGCCGTTAGTTGACGGTGTTTGTTGTGGGACATCTCTCGGTTGCTTTATGCGTGGCGACGGTGATGGACGGTGGATTTTGTAAGCTAGGGACCGAAAGGGTTTCCACGTGGCGGAAGGATAGTGGGCAGAGCAACTGCCTTTCCAAGTGGGACCCATTTTAATTCTCGCAGTTCGGCATCTAATCATCGTAGTACGACCGGTACAAATTAGGGCATTCAATTCAACTCATTCCCCTTAAGTGAGCGGTTGAATCTTGGAAATGAGAGGCGGACAAGGATAACAGTCCAGTGATAAACTTAGCGTTCGGTTGGAAATTCTTTACAGTTCGATATTCGGGGTTTAATATGGAACCTGGACTGTAAATATGTCATCTGGTAGATTAGTCTGTTATCACGGCGTCGGATACTATTAATATAAAAAAAAGTTTATGTTCAGAGATTACTCATAGTGACAAGAGGCTGTATTCAAAGATTTCCATGTGGATATGAGACGGATATGAAAAGTCTTTGAATAAATTTTACATTAAAAATGTATGATTTTATGATTTTTTTTCAATTGTTGGATTAATTTCGAATCAAACCAATCCAATTTCATTTGGGCCACAACTAAAAACTATTGAGCTTGCACTAAAAGGCTTTTATTACTTTTTTTTTGGGTAAGTGCTTTTATTACTATTATTATTATTATTTACTAATGATACAAATAACCCGAAATGAGGGAATAAAGGGCATACAGGAGTTTCACTAATATAAATTGAATTTAAGACCACTTGGCTTTGTCAAGAGCAGTGCTGCTAAACAAATGTTAACAAACGATCTCATATTAGGGAGCTAAGAGCTTAAATTAGATTTATAAGATAATTGAGTATCATAATTTAATAATTTAAACTTTTTGTAGAACTGGGTTAAAGTCTTCCTCTGATCAAGCTTCCTATTGAATTCCAAGCTCGTTCTTCATGGGAGAGGTCCTTAAATAAGTTGGAACTCACAAAAAATTATCACATCTCCTTTCTTATATTCGTTAACAATATTTACTTTTTAAATAAGATATCGCACCTTTTACAAATTTGTCAAATAATAATTGGTAAATTCACTGCATCATTTATGAGTTCAGATATTCAATGGAGGCTGCATTCACCGTGATTGAAAAGGGGCAGGCAAGAGAATCCCCAGTGAAGCTTAACGAGCAGCCTAAGGTGGTTAAGAGGGGACATCGAGCTACGAACATTTTCCTCGTTCATTCATCTCAACCTTTACAACAAGGTGTCTTTGTCAAGGCATGGAGGATGGATACAACTCAGGACCAGATAGTAAAGGAAAGGAAAGTTGGGGAGGAGGTTCGATTCTAAAGAAGGAAAAGAATAACGGTAAAAAGTCGATAAAGATTACTTACCTAGTGGCGGTTGGAAAAACCGGAGGAGAGCCGATCTGTAACAGGCCTGTGAAGTTGTTGCTGCCTTACTGTTGGCTCCACCGATGGAAGGTTCCTACTGTGAAAATATTCACTTGATGTACGAGAGAGTGAGCCCATATCTAATCCGTCATCACGTAACATACAGTAACCACCCGCCACCTGCCCATATGGCCTATTGTAGTGTAAGTCTATACAGTAATCTGTCCCGATACCATGTACAATTTGACACGTGCCCTTAACCACCCACCCTCAACATTGACCTCGAGTTGGACGTTTTTTCTTTAGGTCTCGTGCATTATGGGACAAACTACTACAAGTTAGTCCCTCTTCCGTCTCGAGCTAACAAGTATTTTCTTCCAATCTCGAGCATATGGGCTGCGAGCTCCACACTCGAGTCGAGCATGGTATCAATTTATGATCGATTTATTTTGATACCATGCGAAAATATTCATTTGGTCCACCAGAGCTGGAACTCATGTTTAATCCAAAAGTTTAAACTGATAGAATGATTGTATCCACTCTCTTATAAATCAAGTATCAGTATCTTATTTATCTGACGTGGGATTAACTTCTCAACACCCACCTCCTTGCCGGAAGATCCCAGCGAGGAATACTATCTGGACCTGAAGGAGCTGGGATTGGCGAGTCCCTCGATATCTTGGTCAATTCTCCGAGTCACTTCCCCGAGAGTCGATCTGGGCTTCGATCTGGGCAACAGTTCCAGCTCTGACTCCATTGTCCAACTCAACATTGTTGCAGAAGATCTGGTCTCGGAGAAGTGGTGGAGGGAACTCGGGGAGTAGAACCATTTGGACCCGGTAGCTGTAGAGAAAGAATCCGTACGGATCGTGTGCACTACAAAGTCAAACCTCCCAGCTTTGCAAGAAGATCCGGCTCCTGCATCTTCCTCCAATTCGATTAATGGACATGAGCTAAACCTCATGATTTAATTTTTCATTCGAAAACTGACAATATACGAACCTTCACTCCTGGCTTAGTAGTAGTTACGGAATGAAAGGAGGGTTAATCCAAATACTCTGCTGTCGAAGCTCGAGACGGCGTCTCTGACTGAGAAAGAAACGGAGGAGAGAGAGGAGAGAACGACGGGACAGATACGGGACGATGTGGAGGGAAAATTCTAAGGTTATGGATCGGATCGGTTTCACCCGATTTGACAGTAGAAAGTGCAAGAGTAAGAGGTGCCTGGGAATGTATGTATGGTCATCAAAAACAGACCACAAAAGTATTTCAAAATGGTCGGTCAACGTTATGATATTTTCCTAGGATTATCGATTTGAAGTTCGCCCAATAGCTCTCTCACTAGATTTCCCATATTGAAAAGATCGACAGTAATCTTGAGGTGTGCTTCGACTGGCTCAAGGATGTTGCATGGTGCAGGCAAAACAAAGACAGTTATGATATTTTAGGATGTCTTTGCCCAGGAAATGAATCCGTGCATGCTGTTCGATTGATTTTATGGTCCGACTGGTCTTTTAAATAACTCCAAAAAGATACATGAAAATAACTTCCCTACGTCTCGAGATAAGTAATTAGCGGCTGTTATAGTAGGATTGCCTATTAGATTTTTTAATTCAGAAAATAAAAAACTTTTCAATATTAGAATTTCCCGATAACTGATATTAATATTTTCCGCGTCCATATATATATATATATATGTGTATATATATAAAAGACTTTTTTTTTTGTCGCCAGCCACGGTATCCAAGCAGGCCCCACCAGCGGTGAGATGGCATCTTTCAGCCAACCATACTTGACTAATCCGTTGGTCGCCCCGGGTCGCACGCCTGGCAATGGCGGGTGAGGCTCCCAAGAGGGGTGTCTGCGTACGTGAGGTCTCGAACCTGAGACCTCCTTAAGCGGCACCGAGCTGCTTACCACTCGGCCCAACCCCTCTTGGTATATATAAAAGACTTTTCTCCAATAATGGAGTAAATAAAAGAATATTACCATTTTAGCAGAAAAGCCATTAATTCCATAAATCTATTGTCAATAAAAGAAATTAGTCTCAGCTTCTGTTCATGAGCTTCACTCACTCCATGCATAAACAGTGAAGAATGAATATGGAGTATCACGGCCAAAAAGGAACAAAGAATCATCCAATTTGAGCAGTCAAGAACTACTACCTCACTGTCATTAGAAAAAAGAAATTAAAATCAAAATCAGAATTCTTTCGGGGCGAAGATGAGTAAGATTAAGTCGAACGACCTGAAACAATGTTCCTAGCAACGAAAAATAGAATTTTTGTCGAACAATCTCTACCCTATAATTCAAATTTCTCGAGACCCAAATGAGAATTTGCTAGACATCAGTACCCTCCCTAGATCGAAGAATTTACACTGCCAACCACCACGAAAAGAGAGAGCGGGGAGGGAAGAAAAGGTTAGTAGTACTCCGATCACCGCCTAGTCCGTCGGTCCTCGCCGTACTGGGAAAGCGGGACCACCTCCGACAGCGGCGTGGACAGCGGAGTCGGGAGAGGAGAGCTCCTGCAGACGGGGCAGGAGCCGTTGAGCTTGAGCCACGCGTCGAGGCAGATCAGGTGGAAGAAGTGGCGGCAATCCGGCATCATCCTCAGCATCTCCGAGTCCTTGTACTCGCAGAGGCAGATCGAGCAGGTGGTGCTGCCGGGGATCGCGCTCTCCCTCGCGAAGGGGAACTTCGGGTACGAGTTGATCACGGCCTGGTCAAGCCCGACGGCGGCGCTGTGGTCCGACCCGGCCTCGGGGTCGGCGTCGTCCTCGGCGACGAAGATGATGCGGGGGAGGATGATGCCGTCGGAGGGGTCGGGGCCTGGGCCGGGGATGGTGGAGAGATCAGGGGAGCGGCTGTGGTGGTGGTGGCGGCGGCGGCAGCAGATGTAGGAGGCGAGGAGGACGGAGGAGAGGAGGATGAGGAATCCTAGGGCGATGGCGATGGAGTAGCCGAGGCCGAGGCTGGTGAGGTAGCTCGCGGTTGAGGAGGAGGAGGAGGAGGAAAGGGACGACATCGGAGGAGAGGATCAATGGAGGAGGAGCATCCATCACCATTAGAGTGGAGATAGGACAGGAAGGGGTCGCGGTGGATTGAGATTGAGAGAGAGAGAGAGGAAGGATGTGGGAGGGTGGGTGTGTCCAGCTGCTGCATTTAATATCTCATTTAAGTTAGGTTTTTGAATGCTGTGCGTGTGAAAGCTCCGCAAAATTTCTCTCTTTCCCGTTCTTTGTTTAATTAGAGAGCGTGTGGGAGGGAGGGGAGAGAGGAGAGATTCTTAATGATTTCAGTTTACGATATTATTTGAGAATTTTATTATTGAATATTTAATATTATATGATCTTTATTTATTTATTAATAATATTAATTTTTAAATATAATTTAAAATATTTTCATACACATCAAATATTTATTTGTTAAATCTACCATGTCATCCGTGAGTTCAGATTATTTAAGAATTTCATCATAAAGAGAGTTTCTGTCTTCTTCTTGCCGATCTCTTTCTCCGTTATAATTTTTTTTTCAAATAATAATTTAAAAGGGTATCAATTAGGGTTGGCGATCATGACCTAGACCCACCGGCCTGCTCTACCTCGTCCCAGTTCGAGGCAGGTTAGATCCGACTCATGCGCGAGCTCAGGGCAGTTTTGGGTCAATCTCCCTCCCGCCCTGACCCACCCGCCCCATCCACATTATAATATAGTATTTTATATAATTATAAATTATAAGGTTTAATTTTATTTCATTTATGAGTATTTTTCTTAATAAATTATGTAATAATCATTCTATTTTATTAAAATTGTATAATATTTGACTATAGTGTTATCAATATATAAAATTATACCTTATTTTTTATTATATTCTAAAATATAATTATTAATTTTTGTGCAAATGGGTCCATCACGACCCATGAAGGCTGCGGAGTGGGTCCAGGTATCCAAAAATCCGCCCCGGCCGGACCCATTGCCATCTCTAGTATCAATTAGTCCTACAAAACTCTTAAAAAATTTCTAATTCAATGCTCACCACATATTCCACATCTCTAAAAAATTTTTAATTCAATTCTCACGGCCTATTCCACATATTAAAATATTTGATTCTCATTGATTAGTTTCACATTTCTTTTTTTGTTTTTTCAATGAAGATTGGGACCATAGCTCATAATGAATTAGATAAACTAATTTAGCCGTACATAGGTGAGGTATGGTGACTCCAATAGAATCCCTAAATAATATCAAATCGAGTTCCAATTGGGCATGCCTATACGGAAGGAGTAAGCATGATTCGCTAAACCAATCTGAGCAAGAATTCCATTTCCTATAGGTATACTGGATGACCACGTCCTAATTTCATTTGAGCAACAAGCTAATGTCCCTAGGAATGGCATCATTTCGACCAGACTCTTTCTCTGAGTCGTCAAAGATCGAGCTCTTACTTGTGAGTCAACTTCAAGTAAAATGCAACAAAGGGCTAAGTCCCAAGCCAGTTCCAACACATCCTTAACTGCTTATAATTCTGCACAAACTGAATAGTGATACCGATAAAGTGAACAAATCCTCCAAGCCAACGCCTTGAGTCATCCCTAAGGTGACCACCTACACCGGCTAATCCCGAATTGCATTTAACCTCCTTGTCTATATTAAGTTTTGCCCAGCCTATTTCCGATTTCCTCCATTTGATAGTCTGCCACTTCCTATGCCAATCATCCCTAAATTCATCTTCAATATACATGGAACGTGTGAAATTAAGGATTTTTTTCTTGATTACCCATTGTCCTTTTGCCAGCCTAGAGAAACTTGCCTCAAATACTTCCTTATTACGCCACTGCCCTATAAGCCAACATCTGCAGTCATGGTGGGAGTGAGAACGAGTTAGGTTGTCCATTAGCCAATTCTCCAAGTTCTATGCAAAGAAGTCATCTTGTCTCCAAGACAGACTAGTTGTCTCTATATTGGCTCTAGTAGAGGGCAATCCTGCAATGCAAGGAGGGTCAAATCCACATTAGATCGACAAAGACGGCTTCCTTCAGCTCCGATACCTATCTTCCACCTCAGTTCATTTGTGTGGAGTCAATTATGATCCATAAGCCAATGGAATTTCCTTATGCGTTGGTGGCCTCTCCACTTCCATATTAGATTCACATTTCTTTTTAGTCCCTTTATATGTCGATATGATATTTCCATGTGAATATAAAAAAGAATTAGATGTATCCGCATGAGCTCATTAGAAACCCATTTATTTACCAAAAAGGTGTTAGATATATTAGAATTAGTAAAATAACTCATTTAGGTACGACAAATAAGTGTGTTTAAATAACAACTCCCTTTTTCTTAGTACTTTCTCTTTCTAATACTTTGTTTATGTACATGGTATTATGAAGTTTGAGGCATGCTTAAATGTAACAATCGATAGCGATGATCTAATGATTTAAAACTCACTCTCATACGATTTGATGATGGCGAGATTACAATTTCGAATCTCGCTCTAAGTAAATATTACCACAAGAGACTCTTCAGCAGTACATTAATCTCTTCACCCTCCCTTCCCTCATCTTATTACCCCAGATTCTTCCCTTCACTCTTCTGTCTTCTCAGTGGATGACCGAATTATCACACGGTACAAATCCTATATGAAGTTGGCTCGATGATGGAATAATTGTCATTGATCACTGGAGATATGATCTTCTCCTATATGGATCCTTCCCGTGTATCATCAGCAATAAGCCAAATATCATGGAAGAAAATTCGGAAGAGGTGGACAAAGGTAAGCGCCTCTGATCCAAGCAAGTTGCTAGTTTCAAGTATCGTGAATGCATAAAACTTATAACCAAAAGAACTTTACCTCTTAATATAGACTGATCGTACTTGAGTAGGAATCAACGACCTCCACTGAAATGGGGCGGTAGCAGTTGAATTGCCCGAAACTAGAGAACTTATTGAACTGTGATCCCTTGACATAAGATACCATAAATACGAAAGCATTCGGCCGAGTGAGCATAGACTAAAAAGCCTACATGTGCTAGCACGGTTGGTGAGTGAACACCCTAAATTGACCTCACCTCGGAGATGAAGGCACTACGTAGTCAGCGTCAATTCAACGACTGTACCATTAGCGGTTGAGTCGATGCGGGCCACTACCTTTCCTGTCCCATTGAAGTGTAATAAAATCTCTCCCCCTCGCTCAGTCCACCGTTCTCAGTCTTCTTTCCTTTTTTTTTTTTTTAATCCCTTTACTTTACTCTTATTATTTTATGGTTTTTCATTTTAATTTATATATTTTTAAATTATTTTTTCTCAAAGAAAGTAACGAGAAAATATTTCTAACGAAGAATCACGTGATAGAATTAGAGGAAACAAATTCTATGACATTGTCGACAACAATTCATAGGAAAAAGATTTAAGATGACTGCGAAAAAAGTCTAGATATGTATACGTAATAGAGTTTCATCCGTGCACGGATTTTATTATTTAATAAAATTGATAAAAAGATAAATATATAATAAATGATTAAATAAAATTTTAATTGCAATTAATTTTGAATTGTGTGACTTTTTTAAAATAAAGGATGATGAATGAGTTATAAATTTGGGAAAAAAACTGAGTGATAATGAAAAGGGTAAAGATAAAATGTAAGAAAATGAATCTAAAAAAGGAAAGCAGAGAGAGAAAGTGAGAGTAGATAAATATTTGATAGTTATGTATTAATAAATTTATAATCATATCCCTAATTTTTAATCTAATAGTTATTAAAAATTGAATTTTATGCACTAATAAACAATTTAAAAAAATGAAAAAAAAATAAAGAATGGAGTTATTTCAATATATAATGTAGATAGAGCCAACGTCAGTACTGATTATTCCATTCATATAATATGTTCACAGTTGAATATAAAAACTTACATATTGCATAGCAGGATGTTTGGATCGACACTATTATTACCTCCCTTTTTATTGATTAAAAAATTTACAAAATTCTGCATTGCCTTTTCTTTCATATGAATTTCCTAGGATATATTCATTTAGAATTTTACATTAATCTTAATTAATAGAATATTATTGGATAAATACTTTTCTTAAAAAACATTTGATTGGTTTAGAAGAGAAAAGGAAGATGTGAGATCTCAACGAACTTGATGAGAGGAACTGAATACATAGTTAATTCAAAAGTTTAAACCAATAGATGATTATAGATAATATCATTCTCTCATATTATATTAGTCTTTTCATTACCTTTTCGATGCGGGATTTAATACTTAACGATTAAGGGAGAACGAAGGGTTAGGATAGTTTTACTAGTAAAAATTCAAGAAAAAACTTGTAAATTCCGAATTAAGAACCATATCACTGTATTGATCATCCTTTATATACGCACGCATATTGGATGGATAAATACTCATTTTAACCACAAACAAAATATCCATCCATTTTCACTGGGGAATGCGTCCTTTTGAGTTGCCTCACTATTCTATTTCTTGATCAATCAGTTTCAAATCTATTTGAATGAGCTATCACGTAATTCGATTAATCGTTGCTGGGCTAGGATGTTGAGATGTTGCTGAATCGCTTGGCTTGAGATGCCGGGATAAGTTGCTCATGGAAAAGAAGGATGCCCAAGCCTACCCTTCCATGCTCAGGTGGGTTGTATTAAGAGGTGGGTGGGGTGCCATATCTACTGAGTGAAAGAATAACTTGTATTTATGAGAGAATTGTGTGTCACCCACTTATCAGTTTAGACTTTTAAGTGAAAATGGGCTTAGACTATTGCACGCATTGGATTTTAGTGGTATCAACTAGTAAAAGTTTACAAGAAAATTGGTACCGCCACCTACAGTTAGATTTTTAGGTGAAAACGGGTTAATACTCTTGTAGACCCTCGTGGAAATTTTTGTTGTATCACCTACTAATTTGTTGTGGGATGGTCAAGTTGTGACAGTCATTTTCAATCTGGAAGAGTAGTCACCCGATTAAATTTATGATCATCCCCTATAACTCAACTATAAGATTGGTAAGACGGGCTCGATTTCTCAAGTTTTATGTTGATTATCAACAGATACTTTTATGAACCATGAGATGAGAAAGTTGTAAAATAAATGGGGCTGGTGCTCGGGGTAGAGCTCAAGGTCGGGCTCTAGATGCTTGATGAGCTTGGAGGAGAGAAGGAAGAGAGAGAATGGAGGAGATACGAAGGAAAAGCTGCTAGAGAAGGAAGAAGGAAGGAGGGAGGAGAAATTACGGTTATGGGAGGGTATTTTTGGGTTTTCAAAAAAGTAATTAAAAGGGAAGGTAAAATGGTGCTATTTTTACAACTATTCATAACACGGTGCTACTTTTGAAACATTATCTCCAAATAGTGCTACATAAATAAATCCCTCTTAAAAGTATTTAGAATGAGTAAAATAACTCATTCAGATACGACAAAGTAAGTGTGTTTAAATAACATTTTCCTTTTTTTTTAACTACTTTCTTTTTCTAATACTTTGTTTACGTCTATAATGTAATAACTAAGAGCGATGAAGATCTAAAACTCACTCTCATACTGTTTTGTGAGATTGGAGGTCAAAGTTTCAAGTCTTATTCTAAGCAAATAGTATCAAAGGAGACTGTTAAGTAGTATAGTCACTTCACTCTCCCTTCCCTCATCTTTTGACCCATGAATTCTTCCATTCACTGTTTTTATCTTCTCAATGGATGTTCGAATTATCGTACCTTACAAATCCTATGAAGTTGGCTTGAGGAATCATCGTCGTTCATCATCGGGGCTACGATCTTCTTCTGTATGGGTCCATCTCGTACCATCGGTAGTAAGCTAAATATAATAAAAGAAAATAAAGAGGTGAACAAGGTAAGCGCCTCTTATCAAAGCAAATTGCTAGTTTCGAGCTCCGTGAACACAGAAAACTTATAACCGAAAGAATTTTACTTCTTAATATAGATTGACCGTACTTGAATACGAAACAATGTCATGCAATGATCGAATAAGCCGAAACTAGAGAATTTACTATCTGTAATCACTCGACATGAAGTACCATAAATGCGAAAGTATTCGACCGAGCAAGCATAGATTCGAAAGCCTACACGCACTAGCATGCTTGGTGAGTGAGCACCCTAAATCGATCTCACCTCGAAGATGAGGGCACTAGACAGTCAATATCAATTCAACGATTGGACCTTTGAAGTGTACTAAAATCTCTCCCACTCACTCAGCTCTCCACTCTCAGTTTTAATTCTTTTTTCCCCCTTATTTTACTCTTGTTATTTTATGGTTTTTCTTTTTAGTTTATATATTTGCAAATTATTTTTATTCAAAGAAAATACCGAGAAAAGACTTCTAAGGAAGAATCACATGATAGAATTAGAGGAAACAAATTCTATGACATTGTAGACAACAATTCATAGGAAAAACAGCGAAAAAAATCTAGTTATATATGTACGACAGTTGATCTGTGTATGGATTTTATTATTTAATAAAATTGACAAAAAAATTAATATATAATAAATGATTAATTAAACTTTTAAGTTTTATTGATTTTGAAGTACGTAATTTTTTGTTAAATAAAAAAAATTAAGAATAAGTAACAAATTTGGGAAAAAACTGAGTGATAATGAAAAGGGTAAAGAGAAAATATAAGAAAATGAATGTAAAATGAGAGAGGAGATAGAGAGAGAGAAAGTAAGAGTACAAAAAGATTTGATAGCCGTGTATTAGTAAATTTATAATTACATCCTTAATTTTTTTAATCTAATGGTTATTTAAAATTGAATTTTATATATTAATAAATAATTTAAAAAGTAGAAAAAATAAAAAAAAGGGAGTTGAACACGAAAACTTGGATATTACATAGTGGGATGGTTAGAACGCCACTACTATTACCTCCCTTTTATCGACAAAAAAATTTGCAAAGATTATCATAGTTGTACTTTTCTTTCATATGAATTTCCTAGGATATATTCATTTAGAATTTTACATTAATCTTAATTATTTTTCTTATAAGATAGTTTATTGGTTTAGAAGAAGAGAATAGGAAGCTGTGAGATCTCAATGTACTTAACAAGAGGAGTTGAATACATGTTTAATTTAAAAGTTTAAACGAGATAGGCGATAATAAATAATTTCATTCTCTTATACTATATTATTATTTTCATTACCTTTGTTATGCAAGATTTAATACTTAATGGGTAAGGGAGAACGGATGTGAGATTTAACACTTAACGATAAGGGAGAACGAAGACGTACTAGAGTTCTACAGATAAAAATTCAAGAAGAAACTTCTAAATTCCAAATTAAGAACTATATCACTATATCGAATCTCTTTTTTTACATGTATTTTATGGATAAATACTCATTTTAAACGCGGGTAAAATACCATCGATTTTCACTGGGAAATGCGTTCTTTTGAGTTGCCTCACCATTTCTATTTCTTTTATTCATAAAAAGAAAAGGAAAAAACATTCCATTTCTTGAGCAACCCCTCGTAACTTAACTATAAGATCGGTATGGAAAGGTAGGCTCAATTTCTCAAGTTTTATGTTGCTTATCAATGGATACTTTTATGAACCGTGGGATGAGAGGGTTGTAAAAATAAATGAATCAACCGAGTGGCGAGTGGAGCCGAGAATCAATAATGACATGTGGGCTCAAAGCTGAATTACTCGAGCATGGAATTTATAGCCCAACCCAACGCCAGATCAGAAGTGTAGCAGTACGCCAGATCAGAAGTGTAGCGGTGTTCGAGCCAGGCTCTGTTCACATCATGCTAACATCACCAAGGAGAGGACGACTCAGCCGAAAAAAGAAAGAAAATGAAGAGAGAGAGGAACATGGGATGAGTGGAGATGCGGGGTATCGATCCCCGTACCTCTCGCATGCTAAGCGAGCGCTCTACCATCTGAGCTACATCCCCATCCTGTCGCTCTTTCTATCAAGCAGCAGTTCTCAATACTGACCGCGTTTACTAGCATAGACAGTCCTTCGAGCAGATAGTCCATAGGACAGGGATGACAAGGAGGTGGCCGGGTATTTGAAGACCTCAATCCGCTCGGCCTCCGTTGAGGGTCAGGGTAAGAACCGACATCTTAAATTTTCATATATAAATCGAGTTTATAATAAAAACAAATGGAAGATTGGATATCATGTACTTATCAATTGTAAGAATTGAATTCCTAAAATTTTCAATTCCAACTTTAACCGAAACATAGTATTATATAACAGGTTTGAATTTGTAGTTTATATTTCCATTCAAGTTATATTATCAATCCATTAAATATGCATAATTATTATCTCAAATAAGAGTATATATACAACAATACATGTATCTCCAAAAGTAGAACTAAACAAACCGGGTCTATATATAATCAACTCCAGCTCTAAATCGGAATTCCTATAGGTTGAACAAGAAACGAAACAAGCACGTACGTATTGATTAGAAGATGTCGGAGAGACTTGGGAGCTTGATCTCCCCCTTGCTGGAGACGGGGATGGTTATGTTTCCCACGACCGGGAGGTCGAAAACGAGCCCCAGATCGAGCTGGTAGTCGATGTCCCAATCGGCCCCAATGTCCTTCACCAGGCTCACCAGTATGCTGTACGGCACCCTCACCGGCACATCCAGAGCGGTGGTGTCGCTCGCCTTCAGCGATCCCGGGTCTGGAATCTTCCCCGAAGCTATCTCCCTGTTCCACGGCCAAAACAGAATGGACTCACAATCTCATCGTCACCGCTGGATGCTTCGGGTTCAGATCCTCAGCGAGAAACAGAGCAGAGAGATGGATTGACGCAGAGAGAACAGAGGATTTTTCGGATACCTGCCGGCGCTCTTGAGGGAATAGGATATCTCGCAGATGGGGATGGAGTGGCCGTAGGGGTTCTTGACGGAGACGTCAGCCTTGTACTCGACGGCCTCGCGGCTGACGTCCTTCAGATCGACGTTGTCCACTGTCGCCTCCGGCTTTGGTATGTTGGCCACCTTCTCCGCCACGAAGTTCTTTGCCTTGTCCAGCCATTCCGCCATTTCTCGTCGCTCGAAAATTTGGGAACTTTCCTCACTAGTCAAAAAACAGAGACAGACAAGGAACTGATCTGTGTCAGCTTGCAGTGATACGGACGAGAAACTGGAAGAAGGGTGCGCCTTTTATAAAGGACGCTAGCGCTAGCAGTAGCAGGCGCTGTGACACGCGTGATGTTGACTTGGATTTGGAAGCTCATACGTGTGAGGCTCGCGTGCCTTCCGCGTTCAACCATCTGGGCCGCGCTCTTTCCCCGCAGTCTGGCCATTTTATATTAATTTATTAAATAATAAAATAAATCACCTCACCCGCCGACGCTCTTATCTATACTACGTACTAAAAAAAAGTTTTAATAATTAGAGTGAATACCTTACTTTTAATTATCTAAAAGAGAGTATAATAAATTTTACACTCTCAAATACTTTATAAAAATTCTTTTTTTATTTTTTTATTTCAAATATTTCCTATAAATTTTAATAATTCTTCATTTACAATCTTTCATCATTTACCCATTTCTTTCATCTCTTTCTATATGAATATTTTGTGATCGTAAAAATTTATATATAAGATGTGTAATGAGGATATAAAACTAAAAAACATTATCTATCTGTAAAGTATTTTTGAAGCTAAATTTTTAACATTTTCATTTTTTTAATAAAAGATAATGCAACTTAAAAGTATAGTTATATAAACATGTCAATATTATAAATAAGAAAAATATCAATTTGACAATTTTGCATATTATCATTCATATTTTTTTTGGTTGAACATATTTATGTAATTATAATAAATGCATAATTATTTATAAATAAAGAGATTAAATTCCGATTCCTTTCTTCTTTTATTTGACCGGTCATAGCTGTCAGATAAACATATATGGCTGCCAATATTTAGCTATTCTCATATAAAATCCAACTATTTTACTTATGTCCACACAATGTATTAACCATGAAAAATACTACAAACAATCCCTACTTAAATATAATTTTTTATGAAAAATAATTCAAAAAATAGTTTAATTTAGAATTATTTTACTTTATTAAATATTGATTATCCATTACAGTGTAGCGCAAACGATACACTAGTTATTTTCATAATAAATCTTTATTTTTTTATTATTCATATCCTTAATCTTTATTTATTTTTTGTCAACTTATTGGTTGAGTGGAGACCTTTTCACGCTTTTTATCATTTTCGTAATAAATCTTTATTTTTTATTGTTCATATCCTTAATCTTTATTTATTTTTTGTCAAGTTATTGGTTGAGTGGAGACCTTTTCACGCTTTTGTCATTTTCGTAATATATCCTTATTTTTTTATTATTCATATCCTTAATCTTTATTTATTTTTATCAAGCTATTATTTATTATTATTTTTTTTTTTGGCCAGATCAAGCTATTAGTTGGGTTGGCACTTTTCACACTTTTATCCTTTTCCTAATAACTTTTTATTTTTTTAATAATTCTTATCCTTAATCTTTATTTATTTTACGTGAAGTTATTGATTGAGAGGGGATCATGCATGTTAGACCTGGCAATGGCGGATTGGAGAGTTGCAATACATCCTCAATCAATTACAAGAAAAGGAATAAGAAAATTTGAGGAATGTGACCTAAAATACAAGAGACTCGGATTTGGTGATTTAGGAGCAATTTTAGTACTTACTCTGCCCAAATGTATTGTTTATATGGTTCGATTATTTTATTTAATTTATACACATCAAGGTAATTACTTTTTTTTCTGGATGTATTGACGCATTAACTAAAAATGTCTAGGTTTAGAGTTCACCGTGCAGAGCACGGGTCACCTGCTAGTTTCTTTTAATGCAAAAGAGGCTGCATTTCCTGAACCGTGGCCTCTTTGGCAGGACGAACTGTGGCCTCTACGTTTTCCAGTTTTTGAAAAGGGAATGAACTAAAATTTTCAAAACATCATCTAAACGGAAGCAGCGCAAGATAACACTAGTTATACGCATAGAGAATAACCTGTTCCAAAAGGAGAAACCCGACACGAGTAGCTATGCCCCTTGGAGGTTTTTCTGAGCCCAAATACTGGAAAGTTCTATTCACGTTTCGAGGCACGCTTCCCTTGGCCTTTCTTGGGTGGCCCCTTCCCACGGCGCTTCAACATTTCAAGCTTGGACAAACGCCTGCAAACACGGAAAAGAAAGGCCGTTAGAGTGAGAAGTTTTGTATTTCAACTTCGAGATAACCTTTCTATGTAAAGATACATATTAAAGGCTCCCCCACAGCAGCCAGAAATCCTCGGAGCTAGGAAGCACTTACCCTTTCTGATGTTTGTCAAGAAGATAAAGGAAGGAAAGCATGTATAACAAGATCAGAACAAGGCATGTGCCATGAGGTTCATTTGGCTGCTAATCGGTATAGCTAATTCTCCCTGGACTGCATGGATCAAGGCCTACGTTATGAAGGATGAGAGTCTCTTATCTCTCAAATCTCCTAGTTTTTGTTCCCATGCATGGAGAAAGTTGTTGAAATTACAAGAGAACACACATCCTCTGACTTAAGCATCTGACTAGATAGTGTTAGAAGGCAAGTTTACGATTTGACAGTTGTCGTTCTTTCAAACCATTTCATGTATGAAAGCACGGAAGCGGAGAGTGGGGGAACTAGAGGCACAACAGACCCATAAGATGACTATCAGAAAGAGATTTAAGTATATTCTTCCTGCTGATAGTGAGGAAGATAAAAAGTGAATGCAGACAGCAAACCCAAAAGGTTTTCGTACAGGTGCTACTGCTAGAATCGTATTTGAGAGAATGCTGTTATAGGATTGAACAATTTTTTCTGTTTCAAGCCAGAAAAATTTGTGTCTCTCCATGGAGTCGTTGACTAGAGATCACCTTTTTCATGTATGCGCTTTTTCAAAATAAGGTCTAGGCAGTATATTGAAGATCAATAGAGAAAAAGAAGGTCAAACTGGCAAATCCTAAATATGAGCAGCTTATTAGTATAAATCTCTCAAACAGCGAAAGACTTACACTTATAGAAACAACTTTGTCTAAGCATCTTGGTGTGTTTTTCTCTCTCTTGACCATGCTCAAAGCTGTTGCAAGGAGATTGAAATCTAAACTTGTAAAACGCAACCTTGTCTAACATACTTAATAGATTCCAATCTCCTCACAACAGCTTCAGGCATGGGAAAGAGAGACGTAAAATACATCATGGGCACGGAAAACAGAGGTGTAAAATATACCAGACGATTAGACTTTATACTTACACTTATAAAAACAACTTGTCTATCTCAGTGTGTTTTTCTCTATCTTGACCATGCTCAGAGCTGTTGCAAGGAGATTGAAATCTAAACTTGTAAAACACAACCTTGTCTAACATACTTAATAGATTCCAATCTCCTCACAACAGCTTTGGGCATGGGAAAGAGAGACGTAAAATACATCATGGGCACAGAAAACAGAGATGTAAAATACACCAGACGATTAGACAAAGTTGCTTTTATAAGCGTGAGTCTTCCGCCCATGGCAAGATTTATACTAATAAAGAGCAATCAAAATTTATCTTAAAAGGAAAGGATCTAGACAGTGCCAAGAAGGTCAAACTGGCAAATCCTTTACATCTTTGCTGGTTTGGATGGCCTTTATATGAACATTCTCGTTATACTTGATTCACCACACTGTCTACTCATCCTGCTGATCACGTAACACTTTTAACCTCAACATAAAGAACATACTGCATACATCTCAAGAGACCACAAATCTCCAATTACATCAACTCCCTTTTGACAAAATAGAACAGGACTCAACAACAAAGATGAAAGGCACCCAGCCTATGTCATCAATCTCAGATTTTTTTGTGGATCTTCCGACCATAAAACATAATGGTACTCAGAGAAATGTCATAAGCTTGATCGAACTAAAGCTAGTTAGCATTTATCTGCCCTGCAGATCGATTGGATCTTTCTTTTTCAGCTTCCTTCCTCAAGAAAGCATAGAAATATTATATCCGCTAGAATCAGCAGCACAGGCACTAAAAGAAAATGTACCATAATTCAAAGGTGGGCAGACAACACAACAATGCATCTTAATATAGAGAGACAGAGGAATTAGAGTGAGCACTCTTGTTCTTGTCGAGCCATCACCAGAGGGTCGTCCTTGTTGATGTCGTACGGATACCACTGAGCGACTTTCTCACCGATGAGCTTCTTCAGTAGGATCTTGTGGGGAGACCTCTGCCCTGTGGGGTTCAGCGCGTGCCCGAAGATCCTTTCCCTCGCCTCCGTGATGCCTCGAGCCACAGCCGCTCCTACAATCCCCTTCAGGCTCCCCCCACCGCTCATCCTCTCACTAGTCCTCCCAATCCAACTCACCAATTTCCCCAAGAAATTTACCAAACTGTCAACTCGTTTCACCTAAGCCCTCAGTTGTGCAGTAATACGGCCACTCGACTACACTGTCGTAGAGGAGGAAGGAAGAGCGCCGGCGCCTGCCAAACAAACGGGCTGGACGCTGAAAATATTGTAGATTAGGTTAGAAGAGTCCGGGTGGGCCAGCAACAAAATATTGCATGTGTGGGCTTTTAAAATCGGCCCGATTCCTCCAAAAAAAAAAAAAAGGCCAGCGACAAAATGTACTAGTTCACATCAGTATCTACTAAAAGCCTATCCGTATTACACATGAAATTGTTAATTATATAATTATTATAAAATAAATTCTTGTATTTAAATACAAGTAAATTATAATTAGAAAAAGGGATGTTAGTGAGCGATTGAAAAGAATTCATGTGGTAATTATAGTTTTAAAGATGATTTTTCCGTTGAATCCCTAATTTTTTTTTCATTTTGTTTGATTTATATTTATTAAGGGTATTTATAAAATCTCAAAATGAGACAAAATGACCCATCGTCTTAACTTAAAAAGAGGATGGCAGGAGGTAAAAAAAGTCAAAAAGTTGTACCTGGGAGTAAACATAACGATTGAGACCGAGAACTCAAAAAGTACGTGTGTAAGTAAAAAATTAAATTGAAAAAATTGATTGACCGGAAAAATGGGATTTTATGGGGCTCTCGAGATAAATTCAAGGGACTTTTAAGTTGAAAAGAACCAGATCGAAAAATTCAGACCCTGAGCCAAAAAATCTGGCAGGGCCTGAAACCAATCGGAAAGTTATTTTGAATTTATTACGCAATTCTCTGTCTTCGTTCCTGACCATGTTGGGCGAAAGGTAGTTGTAGAGGAGCGGTTGTGAAACGGCGATTCCCCCTTTCCATTGATGTAATAAATTATTTTATTATTAAATTTTGACAATACAAATAATGTATATTTGATATTTTAAAACTTGAATCTCTGTCCATATTTATATTTTTGTTCTTCTTAATACACTAAAACATTTATGATTAGTATCTCTTTTGTTATAATGAATTTCATTTTATAATTTTTGTATTTAATTTATTATTCTATTAAAAAATGAGACCCGAAAAGCCCATCTAAAAAAGCCGAACCGGAAGTGATGGATTTTCATAAGCCCTACATGGTTCCCGGAGCGGTTTTTTAACTTGAAAAAACTGGAACCCAATAATTTTTGAGAAAGACCTGCCCCGAACAGCCTGTTGACATCCCTACTTTAAAGGCAAGCATAACACAACTAATAACATGACTGACTGACTGACAAACAAGTCCATAGTTGGAGTGCGACGCAAGAAAGACACCATTCAATCAAAGATCAACCGGGACGAGTACAAAGCATACGAGACTGGAACGACATCAGGCGTGGGTCGATCCTTACGCTTACTCATTTTGTTTAATCTTCTCTCCCCTAAACTCACTTTACTTTCCTTAATGGCTCGGGTAATGATTTGAAATTTCAATGGCCAGCGAGTCGATCCTTCACTCAAGTCAGCATGCGGAATCAAACTCTACTACAGCCTCATGATAAAAATGCTATTTAGCTTCAGTATATTGCTAAATTATTTCGTAGGTGTGATTTTTACGAATTTGTTTATGAAACAACTGTTTTTCTACTCAAAACTCTAGTAAAAAAAAAGTGCTCCGACACGAATGTTGGACAACTCGAGAATGAGAAAATTCTACTACGCATAGAAGTTGATTTCTCTCTTTGAACTTCAAGAACTTAACCAGAATCCCAGTGTGCCATGAGTTCAGATCAGATCTGTAGATTTAAGCCAAACGGTGCGTCCCCATTTCATTCCAGTCGATGGCAGCTCACTCCATCTCCATATAAATTCACAAACGTATATCGAGATTCGATCGTTTAAAAAAAAAAAAAAGGGACAGCAAAGAGAGTCTACAAAGACAAGAAACAGTTTTGCCAGAGCAAGCCGGATAAAATAGGATCTTCATAATGCTATATAATACAAGAAGAAAGCGTTTCTATAGTACTAGAAATAATGCAATGTTTCCTATCTTATTCATTTCGTTTAGGGGGTTGCACAGGATGACGACATCCTCGTCCCAAAGAAAGCCATAATCCTAAAGATGAACATCACCGTTACCAGCACAGGCCTTGAAAGATCGATGGAGATGGTCATAAAATCAAAAGGTGATGGCCAGCGCGCGATATCCAAATAGCAACCAAACTACATTCACAGAGTCAGCCCTCTCTCAACAAGATATATCACCCCATTTAAAGAGAATTCATAGGAAAGGGAAGGAAGGAGAAGGAAGAAAAAGAAAACAAGGAAAACATCAGAATGTTGCATAAGGTGACAACATCAATGGTGGCTTGGGAAACAACGTTAATGGTGGCTTCCGTTAGGCAACCGAATCAACTGCCTTTCTGCTTCGGTTTGTTACTTCTCCAACATGTTTCCTGAACAATAACTGAGCTGGAGACTGTTTGTACATCAGCTAACAGCACATACCACGGCATATAGTGCATTATTAAGGAAGAACATCCACCACACCCCAGCTCTGAAACCTATTCTACAGCAGCTTATCTGACAAGGGTGTCAGTTTCTTGGCATCAAAGAGCATCGAACTATGCGGTTGCCAAAAGCTACATTTTCACCCAGCCCAAGACAAAGATCCTGATACCCTATGTTTTAAAATAAATAATAATCTGTCAAGCCAGCAGGTCCTAATAATTTCACTGCAGCCATTCACAGTGAGGCGCAATTTTTCTCAATTTTTGCCACGTCAACCATGAGAAAGGCTAAAATCACCCAAACATGGAACTTATTCCAACATGATGACACGGTCTCGAGAAAGAATAAGACCCAAGTTTGACAGGCAAATTTTCACAAATCAGAAATTCTTTGTAATGCAAACTGTTCCAACCTAACAAGCATATCATCTAGCAGAGCTGCAACTTAAAGAAGAAAGTTTCTAAGAAGATTACCTGTTCCTATCAACACACTGTTTCACCTTTTAGTATAAATGATTCGGATTGCCTGACCTGATAATACCCATATCGCGCAATGTGATGGAATTCATCCCAGCAACTGGTTTCACTTCAGTCTTGATGCCTTGAAAGTGGGGAAGAAAAATAGAGGGGGAAAGGGAAGGAAGAAAGAAGAGCAAAAAGATGGGAATGATGTAAGGAACAACACTTATTAACGTATATCTCAAAGTTAAACATGTCTTGTAGCACATGAGTTGAACTAAACACTTCCTTGAAACTCCTTGTACTTCAAGCTCCTGTGCTTACAGCTAACAAGATCTGTAGCGGCTTACCTTTACCATGCCAGAGAAACTTAACCCTGCCCAAACTGTTCTCAAAGTGCTCCAATGATGTCACCGTGTTCACCTGCATAGACACAATCATTAATCCTTCTCTCTTCCCCGTCTCTCTCGCGGCAAAAGCCTATTTCACTCAGTTTGATCATCCTTGGGAAAGACATGAGTAAAGAGAATCAAGCCACAAGAACATTTGCTTGAATGCACCATGATATTCAAATTTGAAGTATATTTCAAAAAGAAACAACATTAGAAGACACATACTAATTAGCAATAAAAAGTAAGAATCCAGCGCACATGAAGTAAAAGAAGTTTGTTACAAACATTGAATAGCTGTCCACAAGCGAAGGCAGAATACTTCTTCAAATAGTTCAACCACATGAAGATAACCTCACAGACAATCCTCCAATCATTCCCAGAGGGGCCTGCAAAATATGAAGCAAAACAGTGTCCACATTTATGGCTAGCCAAGACTGGCAGAAATAAGAAATAAGCAGAGCTGATCTTCTAAGAAACATCCGCCATATAAGTAGGAGCTAATCTTCCAGGCTGGCTAGACAGAAGATGAATGTCAAGCCAACTTCTTCAACTAGAAGGTAGTTGTCATGGTGCAAGTCATATTCGTCAAGATCCCCAGCATCGGAACTTAGTTTTAGCTGGCAGCCTCTTGGCTCCAATTTAACCTCTTTCTACAAAAGCAAATCTTCAACAGGCCTCCACAGGTCACTCTGATCCACCCAAACAGAACTCAACCTGGGAAAGAGCTGAACCATTCTAGATCAGTCAACCTGACTCATGGTCAGAGAAATTAGGGTCCTTGCTCGAGTCAAATCTTTTGACATCATCAACTTCAGTCACTGGAAAACCCAAAAAGTCAAGTGAGTTCTCAAGTTTTTATTTTTAGAGATTGAAAAGACTAAAAATAATGGAAACCAGATAACATCTATTTATTTATAATACCAGTTTCAACATCACGATGCCCACTATTTTCCAATCCTCCACTCCTTGTTTCCTTTGGGTCCAAGGAAATTCCTCTGTTTGGCGATGCCGAACCTTTTTCAACACCCTTCAAATGATTAGACAAGTCGTGGATGTTCTCTTCACATTTTTCTGTTCCCAAGTCATCCTCTGCCTGAACATAGTTGCAGTGCTTGGATTCTACAGTAACACCATCTTTTGAAGACCCAATGTTATGCCCCCTCCCCTGCTCGCGTTTCTTTAATTTACCATCTTTGATATGACCCTTTTTTGCACTAACATGTTCCTTGCCTTCAGCAGAATTTGATCTAGAATGCCTCCCTCGCTTCAGTTCACTTCTTTTAGAGGACAAGGTTCCCCTATTACGGTCATTTTCTGCAGACACTGATCTGGACCTTCGTCTTCTGTGTGACCCAGATTCTTTGGCTCGACCTTCATCAACTGCCTCACTCCTATGGTGCTGGTGTTCTTCAGACTTAGACCTTGAACGCCTTCGACGCCTCGATTTAGTGTCTCTGTCTCTCCGATGCCTGTGATCAACTGACTTCGACCGTGATCGCCTTCTATTACGACGCCTGGAAGATTCAGTTCTGCTTTCTTCCAATTCTTCCTTTGAGTGATGGTTACGTTCTGAAGATCTTGACCTGGACCGGTTACGCCCACGATGATTTGATCTTTCATTCCTTGCTTCTTTTGTCTTATGGTGGGAATTTCGCTTACCTTCACAAGCAGGTGACCTTGATCGACTTCTCTTGTGATAACTCTCCCTTTCTTCTCTAGTTTCATCTAGATCTTCACTGGACTGATGCTTCTGTTCAATCGATTTTGATATGGAATTTGACCGTCTTTCATGTCGACCACTTCTATCCTCTAGCTTTCCATTTTTTCTGTCATCAGAATAATGCTTTGATTCTTCCGACCTTGATCTTGACCTCGACCTCCTCCTGACTTCTGATTTCTCTCTAGCATCATTTTTTGGAGACGACCTTGAATCCCTGTGCCGCCTAGGGGATTGTGACAATAGAAGGGATGATTTCCGTGATTTACGAGAACTTTCACGGTGATGCTTTGGCGATTCAGAATCAACTAGACGAGATTTTCTTGCATGAGGGCTAATACTCTTGCTCCTATTTCTCCTTGATATGGGTGAATGGCGATCATGTGATCTATCATAATCCCGCCTCCTAAATCTGTCACTGCCATAACTATCTCTGTCTCTCAATGATCGCCGTTCACTTTCATAGCTGAAATGCTGTCGAGATCTAAGAGGCGACCTAGATCTATAATCTCTTCGTCGCCGTGAAGGAGGCGAGTAAGAGGGAGACCTCTGCCTCCGCCTGTAGCTAATAGGCGACCTTGA
This sequence comes from Lagerstroemia speciosa, assembly GCA_037672795.1. NCBI lineage: Eukaryota > Viridiplantae > Streptophyta > Magnoliopsida > Myrtales > Lythraceae > Lagerstroemia > Lagerstroemia speciosa. Next base: position 1,490,755 of record CM075298.1, read on the forward strand.
ATTTGATTTCGACCTTGCACGAGAGGGAGAAGGCGACCTGAAGGAGAAAAATTTTCAGAATCATTGGAAAATTTTAAATGTGCGCACACAAACATATTTATATATATGAGTTAAACCCTCCCCTTTGAACATTCCCTTTAGTTAAAATGCAATCTTTATTTTTCTTCTCTTGAAAAGAGAATGGCCTCCAATTAATTTTTAAAGAGCACAAACATATCCCATTCTTTAAAATCCTCAATCCTTTACCATTTGATCATATTCAAAATCCTCAATCCTTTAACAGTTGATTGAGCGCAGAAGCCACATCAACATCTCAAATACTGTTACAGGGTACTCAATATATTTCCAAGATTATCATCACAAAGAGTGAATCAAAATGCCAAAAGGAGAATATTTCAAACTTTAGCATGCAAAACGTGCGCTTGCACACGTATATGAAATTCTCTAATATATATGGTATATCTTACCTATAAATAGCCTGCCCATTTTTTAATTGACTATGACACCAATGATGTTAATTTTGGACACAATAACCTAGATGAGAAATCATCATAAAATACTTGCACCATTGGAGAAAAAAGAATGAAATGCCTATTGAATTACTCAGATTGGAAAAACTGACCTTACCCAGATCATTGAGGTGACCACAGATGAGACAGTGATCATAAACATTCTAATGAACATCCTAGACTATTTTCACTAACCAGCGATCTATCCAATTTAAACACAGTCTAGATCCATCAATAAGAATGTCCTTTAAGTCAGAGCAACATAGACTACCTTGATTTTCCAGCAGTAGCTTCATTGTCCTCTGTCACAACCCCATCAGCTTTCAGCTTCTTACTTATTTCTGCAGCTCTTGCAGCAGCTAGCTCTGCTGCAGACTTCATAGATGCAGCCCTATTAGCTGCCTGCTGTGCATTCATTGTCTGCTGCATCAGCAATGCCTGCTGAAATTGCATCTGCTGCATTGCAACAGCTTGCTGCATCATCATTGGCAGAGAAGGTGAGGACGCAGACGGCTTCTGAGGAAGTGATTTCGCCATCTCAACGTTAAGAGGGCGGCCCGCAACATCCATATTATTCAGTGAGAGAGCAGCAGTAGCTTCCTCTGATTTTGAGTATTCTATGAAAGCAAAGTGCTTTGAATCTGATATAGTGCATTCTAAAACAGCACCGCAAAAGCCAAAAAGCTGTTTGAGCTGATCCACGGTTAGAAGTGGACTGAGATTGCTGACTTGAATTGTTCGCTTCAGTGCATCTCCCTTTGCATCTTTGTCTGATGAACCTGCAACAATTAGCGACAAACATCAGATCCATCCTTGTAAGTTAAAGATACATTCTTAGAATTTAGTAATAGCAATGCAATCATTACAGCAACACAAAGTACCAACAGAACTGAGACTGAATATGACAGGGCATAAAAATAAAAGGTCATATACAGGTCTCTTGGCAGGACGGGGCGGGAAGATGCTAGAGATAGCAATCCCCTTTCAATTATCTGCCAATGAGAAAATTCTTATGCAGCCTTTGCGCTCGCTCTCTCTCCAAGTTCTGGGATATTTTCAAGTTCAAAGTACAGCCTGGAAAAGTTTCACTTAATTAATCAGATTTTGCCCCTACTTCAAATTCCAGAAAGCAATTAATAAGATACCCGGGGAGTCCTTTGCTGCTCGAGATTGTGCTTGAACCTGAGCAGCATGAGCCTGGAGGGCCTGTGCAGCCATAATTGCCTGAGCAGCAGCCATAGCTGCAGCAGAGGGTGCCATGGGTGCTTGACTAAGAGTTCCCACAGTAGTTGTTGCAGCCAATGCAGTCATGAGCAAATTGTGAGGGGGGTGACTTAGTTTGCAATCTGCCTGGGCACACCTTCCATTAAGATACTCTCGACAAATTTCTCCAAGAGATGCTCCAATTCCAGGCAAAACAGCACCTCCTGAAGAACCAGGCACAATGCCTGGAATCATCCCCATCAATCCTGGAAAGGCCCCTGAAACGGAGCCTGTATAATTAGGCATGTTTGGCATGGTTTGGTTGACTAGATTGGGATATGAGGGTGTAGGAGCAACACCGAGCAGCCCTCCACTTGAAGCACCTGCACAGAAATGTGATCAGCACCAATACCATATGTACAATACTATAATCCCCTCCTCATCAAGGGCAGAAGGAAATTAAGAAAGAATGGTTTTCATAATTGACAAATTTAACGAAGTCCTACTCTTATAAGATTTAAATAGCCATTCATCGCTTCGAGCATCAGATTTGCCACAAAAACATTGCAATTGTATCTAGACTTTCCAAATGATCCTTCTCTAACCACTTCCCCAAAGACAACTAAAGATGAGACAAGTTTGCCTCAACCTCAATACAATTGTATCTGTTTTCTTTCCTATTTTATCACTGCTATGGAATATTTACCCTAAATTAAAAATATTCGTTAAAAATCCCCTACCCCACCACATACCCATGAGTTTCAGACATAGAAACTAGCAAGTGTATGTGCATATATAGAGCACGTAGTGAAATATACTTTTAGATATAAAGTGGCAACATCTTAATTGGGTGATGGTCTCAACTTAGCACATGAATAGTCCCTAATAGAAGTGCATAGGAAGAAAAAGCTAAGCTACTGCAAAATCAGCAAAATAGCCTCGTCAGAATGAACAAGAAAGTCCTGAAAGATGAGCGAATACCTCCACTGAAAAACACAGGGAAAGGGCTACCCATAATGGGTTTTCCATTACAATCTATATGCACCATGTAATTCCCTCTCTTAGGCACCACATACGTGACCGTGTAAGTCCCATCTCCCATATCCTTCACAATCCCTTCTTGCTCTGAACCTCCGACACCTACTCCAGGTACCACCTTGACCTTTATCTCGGAGCCTCCATTAGGAACTTTCCTCCCCTCTGCATCCTTTGTGGTCACCAAAAAGGACGCTGGTGCACATGCAGTCCCACCTGCGATTCCCACACCGGCTGCCATGCACTTGGTGGGGTCCACTGGCCCAATTGGCTTGTCTGCCAAATCCTCAGCCTCCTCCGATTCACTGTCAGAGGATTCTGCAGCCACCACCTCCTCATGGCTCTTGTCCACCTCCTTGAATGTAGCCTCGAAGGCAGCCTTAGCAGCTGCTGCCTTCTCCGCCTCGCTCTTCAGCTTAGCCTCCTCAGCTTGCTTCATCCATATTGGCTTAGCAACCGAACTGCTACCACTACGGTCAGCCATTAGAACCCTAAAAGTTGCCAGAAACAAAGAAAAGCACTCAAACTAGATAAAGATAATCCAACCAAAACCAAAAAAAAAAAAACGATGACTACAAATCATCTAAAAATCCTCGCATGACACCTCTAGGGACCGGGAAGAGGAGAAAAGTGTGCATAGCGGGGAGCAATTGCCTCCAATAGGACAGGTAGTCACACATCACACATAGTAAATTGACAAGATTTCATATCTTGCTCGAGCTATTATACAGATATTTAAAATCAACCCGATACAAATTTCGACATGGATGTACAAATCGCAAACCCTAGGGGCAAAAAAGATTGCACCTTTACCGCTTCGGGCACGAATTAGCGGCTGCAGGGGCTGAAGAGTTTGTGTTGCAGCAAGATCTAAGATAAAGATGACGAAGATTGAAGAGACGGAGCAGTCGAGCCTCGGATTGAGCCCAGAAAGGGAGAGGGACGGAAGCAGGCGGAGAAGAAGCGGATCGCGATATGATAGATAGGGCATGTCGAATCCCAGGTCACTATTAAACCGGGAACACAACCGTCCGGTCTGCGGAACCCGGTTTATTTCCAGTCACACATAGGCTGTCACCGTCGAAACACCCGAAATTGAACCGGCATGCAGTCCGGCCCGTCTAAGCTCGCAGTTATTCTCTCTCTTTTTGTTATATTGATAACTTTATAAATATAGGGTCATCTCTTTAATATTGAGTTGATTAAGTTTTTAGTAAATTTTAATGATTTTAATTTATTATAATTATTTATTTTTTTAAGCCAAATCCATGTCCTATGACCCTGTTGCCCCGCTTAGTAACCCACTGGATTTGATTCAGTGGTCAGTAAGAGTGCAGGCATTCTACCGATCCCAGGTTCAAACGACCTGGAACTAGGTAATAGCTATAGGTTTACCTTACCCGTGCACTTGTTGTCATTTAAATTTTTGCAAAAGTTCGTTTAATTAGGAACCAACTCTAATATATTTTTCAAGTAAGTTATGACCGATCAAATAATTATAAAAATAATTTTCCAATATATATCAGATTTTAATTCTAGGTACTCTGCACAGAATAATCCAAACCAGAACTAATTTTAACATATTATTTAATTTCTTACCTACACACCTCAGTGTAATTTAATTAGGATCCATTCTAGACCTTAACGATTCCGGGTCTGCCAAAATACCTCAAACGCCCACACTCAATTTAGACGACACGCCTACTTTAGGGCACCTGAGAGTGAAAGATCCAAGAAGGCTTATACGAGCCTTTGCACTCCACCGTGTAGGCCGTGCAATACTTGGCCCAATTTCTCAGTAAACGCAAAAGAGCGATTCTCTTATCCAATCTCATTTTTACCCAGTTATCTAAGATAATTACAAACTATGACAAGTTTACCATGTTTAGCACAACATTTACTTTCTGCCAAAATTAACATAAACCTTTGTTGCAACATCATCCAAATCCACTACTTTGGATAAAATTTATAATACGTAGCTAAATATCACAAACATCTTATAATTTATGCGTTCTTAGATTACGTGAAAAATTCATATTAAAGGTAAAAATTTGAACAAATTTTTAGTCCAATTAGATTATCTCTTATACATACATACATATATATATATATATATATATATATTACAGGTAAGTAAGGGGAAAAAAAAATTCTTGGAACGGTAGAGAACAGTGCTCAATGTGTTTGTACACTGCACCGTGGTCTCGCTACAAAATCAAGGGAGCGTCACTCATGCTCATACTACTGCCACAAAAGATGGCCACACCTTGACAGTAGAGCTTCGCTTAGGGCAGTGGAGGAACAAAGGATGCTAGCATTCGATTTCCATGCCCAGCCAGTAAACTCGACTAATAATCAGGTTTAGGAAACAAACGAGCTAAAATATAGCTCTCGGCAACCATTTTTACATGCACAAAATGAATCCAGGCATCTGAACATGACAACCTCAATAACTCCATTTTGTACCCACCAAAGGCAAAGCATAGTACAAAGTTTAATACCTCAATCTTGCATTATCTCTGATGTTTGTATTTACTCGTAATTCATAAGAGCTCTGCACTTCGCATGAACGGTTCTTCCGGACAACATGGACAATGCTCCTAAAGATAAACCAGAAGGAGCACTTTTATTTGTGACGAGCAAAACGATTCACAAAGTAAAGGCAAGTAAAGCAAAGCATCTGCTGGTCCTGATTATACTTCTACTTGAGCAATACTTCAGAATGATGTTTTACAAAACACTGAGGTCACTGAAGTAATGCGAGTTCTAGCAAGCAACATGATAAATATCAACAACCTGGGGTTTCTGCTCGAATTAAGAATGTCCATCCACTCCTGTTAATGCTCAATCGAGCTTGATGTTGGAGTACAGAAGGGTGTCCTTTGTGAGCGGCATGTTGAGGAGGAAATAAATCTGTAAAGAAAAAGGTGATGAAGAAAGGAGATAAAGTGGCGATTGTAATGAATTTCCACTGATTTGCAAGGATAATAAGGTTTCCTAGGATAACCACATAAAAGTTGCTAAATAGCCCCCCGAATAACTGATAATTAAAGGGGAATATCAATCTATGAAATAATATTTCTTTTATATTAAAGGTGTTCATATTTGATACTGAAAAGTAGACATCATATTCCTTTTAGGTTTCCATCATTTCATTTACTCATTAGAGAAGAAAGAAAAGCAGGAAAATGAGAGAAAAAACATGTTCTATTCCACTTCTGATATTATGCAGTCCAGCATGCTCTAACAAACAACCCAACAAACTTTAAAACCTCATTTCCCTAATTTTATATTAGGATGAACAAAAAAATATGTTGTGCCTGAAGTTTCTTTCAGATGCATCTTTTACATTTAAAAAAAAATGCAAAAGAAGATGTCAATTTTAAAAGTGTTGTTGAAAAGCATCCATTCCAGGTGGAATCACATTAAAAGCATAAGCCTAACCATAATTCACTTGATTTAATTGTACACGCCACTGAACCTAATAAACTAAATAGGTTCAACAACAGAATGAACCTGAAATTAGTTATTAAATAAAATGAAGAGACGCAGATGTAACTTCTTACCCCCAAGAGAGTTGATATGAGCAGAATTACTCCTGTTAGCCATGCAAGCGTCCGCCTAACCAGCAATCTCTCTACATCAGCAGGATCGGGTGAACTCTTCTCTTCTTCCAAGAATCGAGCAGATGGCTGAGTCTCCATAACAATATTCAGTAATGCATCTTTGGTGACATCATTATTGAAGAAGATTGCCGCAACAATTTGACCTGTCAAATAGCACATCCCAAGATTAAGAATGGAGAACTAAATAAATTCTGACAGATAAAAGAAACCACCATTTAATTTTATACGTAATTTCATTCACTTTAATAGTATTAGTAATAAAGTATTCAAGATATCAGCCGAATAGTGCATTTTCCATAATTTTGAAAAACAGAATGAGCCAGCTAATTGAACCAGTTTGACTGGGAAACAGACACCTGCACGGTTTGATTCTCTAATTTACTCCTTTTACATCACTAACCAGGATGCACTAATCAGAACTGGCTTATTTTTCAAAACCCCATTCAAACCAAACAGAGCAACAAGATATGGATGGATCGTATTTTATATGCTGATATATTAATTATATATCTCATAAATTATTAAATTATTTTTTTAAATCCAGTTAAACCCATGATGTGACCGGTTTGATGCCCGGTCTGGTTTCTATTAACTCCAAAAGTGTAAAGCCTTTTCTCGACTGAAAGACACTTACCATCATATGAAGACTGCAATGAATTATACATCTTGGACAATACAGCAAGCAATAATCTTGCTCCTTGTTCTGCAACACCGTCAGGTCCATAGTGCTCTTGCAAAACCTATAATAGACATGGAAGAACTTTATTCATACGAGAACCCATATCTGAAAGTGGATTAGCATGTGATATATTCAAAGAAAATATTTCACCCAACATTCATATATATCATCTGTACCATTTTGAGTTTAGTTCTATCAATCACTCATACATAATGCCACTATTCTGTATAGATTATACATACTGAGTACCTTCAACCACAAAAATATTTGACGTGTACACATTAGTAGACAGTTAAGAAACAATTGTTTCCCTCTGCATTTCAGAAGTAAAATTTGGCAGCTACTCCAACCTTAACATCAGGGGAACCCGTGGAGACTCTCAAAGTTCATGCATTACAGGAAAATATCTCATGATTACCTTCTACAGATAGTTGTGCAAATCATCTCCAAAAATAATATATATAATCATTATTGGTTTTCATTGTTGCACTGGAAAAACCTGGACTCCTTGATGACAAACTCAAATCACCATCATGTCTAGATGCCATACAGCCCACACCCACTTAGTAATGGCTTAGCATGGGGTATGGACCCTGAGAATGAAAATGAAGCAAAGAATCCACCAGCAAGGCATCAATTCCCTGTAAACCTGTTTGAGTTATTATGCCTTATGTAGAAAAGGGAACTTAATAGCATTTTCGCAACCTTCAAAACTTGGATTCTCAAAATTTTGGAAATATATTTAGCAGTGTTCAGCTCCATGGTGCCTCACTGCGGAGATGAATATAGGTATGAGATCTGGAACTCTGATCCAATCCTAGACAGGCAGATAACACCTGAGATAACAAGCTTATAGAAAACATGGTAAAATATGGCCACCGTTGAGGGGTAGGTACTTCTAATCATTATATATGGATACTTCTCAGTGCAACCACATTACCTAAATAAAGAGAATTGGCTCTATAAAACACCAGGGTGAAAAGCTACGCCTACACTGATAACCTAAACTCAGAGCGCTTGCGATCTCTGTTTAAAGTAGGAGGCTCTAAAATTGTACTCCAAGAATTAAATTAGAGCTGCATCTTGTTATTAGATTGTTCTCGTGAGGTTCATTCTGCTGTGCAGGACAATACCTCATAATTATAAAGCATATAAGTACTGATTACTGAATTGACTGAATGCAGTTTCCAACATAAATACTTTCACTGGAAGCTAGGACCATATAATTCTTGATCTTAACAGAGAGAGAAGGAAAATAACTCAATACCATAATGCCATCAAATGAGCCTTTAATTAACTCAGCAGGTCTCATCATGCTCTGCGATAAATCCTCATGCATCTCAATTGCCCTTTTAATATTGTGGACAAGGGAGATGAGGCTTGCAGTGAACTCTCTATCTGCTTTCTGCACACGCAAGTTTATTTATTTACAAAATTAAAAAGCTAAAAGGAAAAACTCCTCCAACAGCCTAAGAGAGCAGTTCACAAACAAAATAGAGAAGACAGATAAATTGTCGATAAAACCAACCTTAGACATAGAAAGAGAAATCTCGGCATTGTTTCCAAGTGGAATGTTTAACTCGCCAACTAGCGCCTCCGAGCCATCATGAACATAAGATCCGCTCATCAGAGATGCCTGCGTACGAGAAGTATTTAGCAAGATGCACATGACATATAAAGGCAAACATGAATTACATTGTTTTCTTGAATTATAGACTTACAAAATTCCGGATCTCTTCATCAGTTAATGGACCTGAATCTAGAGAGATAGACTCATCAACAGAAACAACTGAAACTTCATCATCTGCAGCAAAATGGGCATTGCATTTTGAATTACTAACAATCTAACAACTCTATCACAGAGTCTAACATGGTCCGTGCCTGTTCTGGGCAAGAAGATGTTATAAACCTGGTAGATGAATGTTAGCCATCTCTGAGTTTAAAACAACCTTCCTCTGCGCACCACTGAGTAGATCTGACTCAAACAACTGATAAGAATCTACACAGAGAAAACATTTAGGTTAAAACAGTTACAAGTCATCTTATGAGATGTGTAATTGTGGGAGTAATGAAAAGACCTTGAACTCCTTTAACTTCCACCACAAAAGCAGCACGAGGTCTATCAAATGGATTTGGCTTGAGCACCTCATTCAACTGAAGATATGTCAATTAGCATATTAAGGCTATCCACCACCTGATACATAATCTTAAAAACTACACAGAAAAAAAATCAAGTCACTCAAGCTGTCCACCTTAGCAGATGCAGCGGCCGAAAGGGTAGCAGGTGGAGGTAAGCCAAGCAAGACAGAGATTGCGGCACCAACCTCAGGAAGTGATATTGCATTGTACTGACAAAAGAAAGATTGTACGGTCACTCCATAAACTTACAAAATATCAGTGCAATTTGAGATATATTAAATACCTATAACAATGCAATCTAAATCACATAGATAAGACAAAGGGATCACATAACCACAAATCTGTTAACACTGGATCATCTAAATCCATATATACTAGGACCCAGTAGAGATCTAAATTTACATCTTCTCAAGTACTGCAAACCATTATAAGAATGAGCAACTCTTCTAAATAATACACACCAACAGTATTATAACATTATCAGTTTCCAGACGTTATGCCTTTGCTTAAGTTCAACAAGGCATCATCAGTCACTAAGTCATAGAATTTTTCAAACAAGTAACCAACTTCATCCCAGCAAAGGTTCATTACAGCACCTCACTGCCACAACTTTATAGTGCATGAGTAACCACTATTGCAGCACAATTTTTAACCATCCACCACCCACTACTGTAAAGAATTTTAGTGCATTTCCCCCTAAATATCTAAACTCAACATAGGATTCTGATTCTTCTATCCCTCAGCAAACTTGGAAAAAAAATTTCACAACCACATGGATCCTGCATTTAACCACTATCAGTTTTCCCCACAACTTCATCTAGGATCCCTGGAACATAATCTTCAATTGACAAGGATTACATCTAAAAGCAATCAAGAAGACCCTAAAATTCATTTTATTTGAGAGCAATTTAATGTTATATTATTGTAGGTTCAAGCAAATAATCTACCCTTCAAGCATTTCACTTATAATAGGGATGCCCCCGCCCACGTTAAGACAACGCATCCCCTTATTACAGTCATTGCGATCAATTTCAAACCTGTTTATTCATTTTCTGAACTTTTAGCAGTAAATCAAAATAACAATTGAAAATTACAGGAATTTTATCGGAAGCCCCTTCATCGGACTTCTAATTGAATACCTCAACGGCATCGTCAGACGATCTGGCACGAAGATACTTATGAGTGGCACTGTCGACGAAGAAAACTGAACCAACCGCTTCCGCCTGTCGCCAAAACCAACTAAATGAACTCGACAAAGATGCAATCCACGCTCGTTTTCAATATCCAACAGGGCAACTGCTCCCAGCTGTAGCATGAAAATTAGACGTCATACCGATGCTTACCTCAGATCGAAGAAAGAGAAGCGAGGAGATGAGGGATAGCTGAAGAAGAAGAAGAAGAAGACTGCAACGGGATGCCATCGTCGCGAGGGAGAGATCTGTGGCGATGGAGGGGAGAGATTAATCCTTGAAGGAGGGGTGTTCGAGTATCCGACGTCGTATTAGGGGGTTTAGCAGGAGGAGGCTTCGTCGATCTGGAATTTTGTGATCTGTTTTCAAGTTTGCCTCCAACTCTTCGAAAAATTACATTTCACCCATGCAAAACTATTTACGGCCCAAATGTACTATCTAGGGCCGAAGAACACAGAGGCCCAAGATGCCAACTTCCCGAAACTGCCAGGCGCCACTCAATGCTCTCCTTTCTCCCCGGGCCGAAGAAAATATCTCTTCCACACTCGTCTTTGCCCTCCCCGATTTCCAACAGCTTCGGTGAATTCGTCTTCTCCGTCGATGATTGAATCCAAATTAGGGAGCAGCAGGTGACCGTCCGACCGCCCTACGAACACCAAGAGCTGCCATGGCGATTCCGAAGATGGGCAATCTCCACCGCCCTTCGCTGAACAGCTCGGTCTACCTCGAGATCCGCCTCTTCTATGTCCGGCTCTCGCCGTCACATGCCGATGCCGTCCCGGACCACCTGACCATCCGCTACCTCCACCGCGATCTCGGCGTCTCCCTCGAGGTCAACGGCTCTCATGTCCCCGAGCTCAGCCCCGCGTCCCTGACCCTAAAGCGCGATCGCATTGACAAGGAGACCCTGGATGTGACCTACGTCAGCACTGATAGCGTAAGGATCACCGGCGGGATCGAATTCGAGGTCCTGCAAGGCGGGGACGTGATCCTGTGCGGATCATTAGAGCGAGTGGATGGAGATTGGACGAATGGGAGCTTACGGCGAGAAGGGGATTCAAACACTGCTGGGTGGTCTATGGACTGTTATGTGGCGAATTTGGGGGATTCTTCAAGATCTGTGGAGGTTTATATCGCTGGGTGTTGCTCGGGTGTGCCTGTGATATTGACGAAGACGATACAGAACAGTCCTAGAAAGAAAGGATCGAAGCAGGGAGCTCTAGATGCAATACCCGAAGATGAGGAGATCTGGAAGGAGCAGAAGATTGGGAATGGGTTTGTTCAACAGCGAAATCTGCAAGTAAGCAAAGTTAATTGCTAGTTTTAGCTTCACCTGCTGGTTGTTTTCATCAAGTCTATCGATGAAAAATAAAGAATGAAAATCTAAGCAGATTAGATGTATTTCATGATGAAATTTATTCAGTTAATTGTGCCATTGCCCAATGGCAGGACAATTGTGGGAATTGTGAGGTGGGATGAACTTGTTTGGATCTTATGCCTAGTGCCACATCCTTGGGATAGTCTTTTGGAAGACCTAAGACTGTTGTTTTATCGGCATGATTTTGTTAATCTCTCGGATAATTCTATTATCTTATATCATGGATGCATGGATTTTAAGAGCTGCGGGCTAAAGTGTTGGATAGATGTATTATGTTCTTTTTATTTTAGTGAATTGGAGGAATCATGCCACGTCTTTGCTGTAGAGAGACATTTTTACTTGGTACATATGAAATTATTGATTTTGTCATTTTAAATGAGTGCCATCTGAAAAAGCGAATTGCTTTTCTCACCACCTGGGGGGATTTGGGGGGACATACAATTGACTAAATGAAGATTTATGCCTGTCGGGTCTTGGCAGGAGACTGAAAAACCTAAAATTTTAGTCAGGGTTGTTAGTATGATCCTATTTATTTGGTTTATTAGGGCCTTGAGTCGAGCAAGAATTTGGTTACTTTTAACTATTTATGCAGTAAGTGCAGTTTATTCTTTGTTCATAGTCTCCAACTCTGTTCCATTGTCACACTTTGTCTTGAATTGAAGATTTGAATCCTTGAATCTGATCTGCTATATTTAGTGTATGGTCCGCAGCTCTTGAACGTTTGGTTCATGCTGCCTCTTATACTGCACATATGCTTTATTGCATCTCCATTCTGTTACTTATCCTGATTTTGGTTTATGCAGTTCATGGAAGCAGAAACTGATGAGAACGATTCAGATGGAAAACTTGGATATCGATTCCACTCTGCAGACATGTACAGTGCTGAGGATGGTGAGTTGTCATGGTTCAATGCTGGTGTAAGGGTTGGCGTGGGGATCGGCCTTGGTATGTGCGTTGGAATTGGTATTGGTGTTGGGCTTCTCATGCGCACATATCAAACAACTACAAGGAACTTCAGGAGGAGGTTTTTCTGAACCTGAACTTCCTCGTACTTCAAAATTTTCACTGGCTTGCCTCGGTCAAAGATGTCAGGAAATATAAGAATGCTGAATGAGGTCTAGAGCCTTGATGGCTTTGGCCGCACAAGTTCGCGCACTGTGGCAAGGGGTTAATGGTAAAATTTTGATTCCTGAAGCTTCGGACTGGATATGGAAGACTTCTGGATCTGTCTAATAGCTGATTCTGCAAAGTGAGTCCCGAACGAGGTTTTATAATATATGGAGTGAGAGGTTGGTGGAGTCTTTTGTTAACGGCTTACCTGGACCAGTATATAAAGCCTTTTGATATTAGAAAATAGGATTCCATCGATGAACATAGGGTTGTGGTAAATTGTTCATAAGTGTCGTTTCAGGTCGAAATCCAAGTCTGTTCCTTGAAAAATATGCTCGTATATAGGTGACAAGACATCATAGTTACATGCTTGTAGAAATCTTGTACTCTTAGTATATAGACCTCCAATGTCATCACAGTATTTGGGGATGCTTGTTTCTCTGTGTTTCTTCTTTTGGCTGGTTAGTTTCTTTGTAGTTGAAGTTTTAAATTGATTACCATCGCTCTCCATCAACTTCAGTTGCTAGCTGTTACTTGTGAGCTTTCGAGCAATGAAAGTGTTTCAGCAAAAGCCAACTGTCAATCTCTTTGTGAAGCTGCATTCTATTTTTGGTGAGCAAGCGGAAAAGCATGTACATTTCATCCTCAAGGCTCGAAGGTTGAGTTTTACAGATCTGTGGAGAACAGGAGGTACTCAGGTTTGAAATGTGACAAGACTGATAAAGAGCTTGCTGTTGTCTGCTTCCACCACTTGTAATGATCTGCTCGAGCCCTCTGCAAGTTACTCTTGTCTGGTAGGAGACTCAAATGGTTGATCAAGGGAAGGGCAGGATGCCACCCCCACCAACTAGAACAGGGAGTGGGCCGGTCGTGGATGATAGGAAGGGGAGGGAAACCTCAGTGGAATTGAAATGATGATGTATGCGACAGCCTGCGTCAGATCTCGAGCATGACATAGCCACTGATAACAGTGGATCTGCAGCACTGGATCACCGATTGAAGTTCTTGTTCAGCTGAGGCCATCCAGTACGAAAAGAGCCTTGGTCCTGATTTAGGTGGAAAAACGTAAATGAAATGATAAGAGGATGGACTTGATGGCACCGAACAACAGAGCGGGAGCCCGAAAAAAGGTCAGGAGTTTGACCTATCGAAGCAACGGTTGGAGAAATTCGCACCACCACTCGGGACTAGAGACCACTCTGAAAAGAGAGGGGTTGGGCCTAAGCAGCGTGGGGCCGGGGAGTGTTCTCTAAAAAGAAACTATTAACACTCATTAAAAAAAAAAAAAGCAACCATTAACCAATAATGGTAAAAGGGCGCAGCCCAAAGGCCTAGTAGTTTCAGTTATTTGTATTTTTTGGCTTTTTTCTTTTTAGTTGAAGTTGTCTTGGGTTCGACCTCATCTATCGATATTTCATTTACTTAAAATTATGAACTTGTCAAGATTGAGATCGAAATAAATAAAAAAAAAAAGTCTTCAATTCAAATGCAAAAGGGAGAAGATCTAAGAGAGCTTTGTTATTAAGTAGATCGATCTTGCTCGAGTTTAGATTAGGTGAGTTTATTATACTTCATTTACCCGAAAAAAAAACGGTTTTTTCTGACAGAGAGAAGTTGAGGAGAACAGGAGGGGGGAAATGAAAGAATTAGGAATCAGGGACCTGCTTAGTGGGGACTTATTCTGCAAATAATGGAACTAGAGGGGCTAATAAGAGAAGAAGGCAAAAATACTCGGAATGTATGGACTGGAAAAGGACAAGGACCTGGGGTCGGATCTGAAGCGATGGAATGCTGAGGAGACATTTCAGCTTCCTCGTCGTCTTCCTCCTCAACCGCGGGACCAACCACCACCACCACCTTCTTTGAGTCATCGAAGCCATGAAATACTCCGGTCACATCAGTAGACCCTAATCATTCACCCCCACCACCACAACCAGCTGGTACTCGGATCCTCTGCCATGGCTGGGTCCTCCGCGGCAATGCCTCGCCGCAGCACCCCTCTGGTCGTCACACTCAACTGTATCGAGGACTGCTCCCTCGAGCTGGAGTCCCTCGCCGGAGTCGCCTCCATCGAGCACGTGCCCCTCAGTCGCCTCGCTTCCTCTGATCAGACCATCGAGTCCGCCTCCGCTGTGCTCCTCCATTCCCTCGTCTATCTCCCCCGCGCCGCCCAGCGCCGCCTCCGCCCTTACCAGCTCATCCTATGCCTCGGCTCCGCCGACCGCGCTGTTGACTCCGCCCTCGCGGCCGACCTCGGCCTCCGTCTTGTCCACGTGGACACCTCCCGAGCCGAGGAGGTCGCAGATACTGTAATGGCTCTTATCCTTGGGCTGCTCAGGCGCACTCATCTGCTGTCACGGCACACTCTATCAGCTTCGGGCTGGCTTGGCTCAGTTCAGCCGCTTTGTCGGGGAATGAGGAGATGCAGAGGTATGGTTTTGGGAATTATTGGTAGATCTGCTTCCGCGAGGTCATTAGCCACTCGTAGCCTGGCGTTCAGGATGAGCGTGCTTTACTTCGATGTGCTGGATGTAAGAATCTCAAATCTTAGTTTTTTGAGCTAAACTTCTACTAGTTCTACTTTGAGCTAAAGAATTGGTCGTTGCTTGCTTCCAGTTGATGCCTTAGTCGCTATATGTTGTGACACAAAGTCATTTGGCTAGTTGCATCTGGTTCATAGCGCGAACGAGATAATTCTTGTTGAATCAGTGCATATATTTGGACAGGGCTGGTGTGAACTGTATTTACTTAACACATCCTTTCCACCGTAGAATACACTTTTTCTGACATTGATTTTGGTATTCAGAGCATATCTTTTCAACTATGCAATTTAAAGCTCAGGAAGATATTGAAGTGGAATGCAGTGACAAACTTTTTCTTCTTGCAACTTGAGGGAACTGCCTCAATGATCTATTGCTTATCAATTTGTAGTTTTAGCCATGATAATTCTTTATGAGGAAGCTTGTCTTGATTAAGTTTCTTTGATGAAATATCATTTTCTCAGGGAAATGGAAAAGTAACCAGGTCTTCTATATCTTTTCCTGCCTCTGCCCGAAGAATGGAACGTCTCAATGATCTGCTTGCTGCAAGTGACATCATTTCTCTTCACTGTGCTCTGACAAATGAAACAGTTCAAATTCTTAATGCAGAATGTTTCCAGCATGTAAAGCCTGGTATTTTTTTTTTAAACTTTTTATTGTCAGATCCTTTGTACAATAATGCTTCCGTTCCTCTTGTGCTCATTTAGTCAGAAAATCTTTCACTTCCATTCAGGGGCATTTCTTGTGAACACTGGCAGCTGTCAGTTGGTGGATGATTGTGCTGTCAAGCAGCTTCTTATCGATGGGACCTTAGCAGGGTGTGCTTTGGATGGTGCTGAAGGTCCACAATGGATCGAAGCATGGGTATGATAATTGTTTTTACAGCTCCTGTATAATATTCCTTTTCTAAAGAAAAATTCTGCCAATTGCTTGATCTTCATTTACTCTTCCATATACTATGCCTTTGATATTCAGAACTTAAAATGCTGCCTTCAGTATGCTGTACTTTCTAGCAAAGCATAAGGTTGTCCCAGTTTCCTGCTTCTTGGGAGAAGGATGCAGCATTTAGTTTGAGCCATTTTTATTGGTCAACTCTGTAGCACTCTAGGCTTCTATTAGTCATTTGTGTCTCATTCATTTAGAAATTCTTCATTGTAGGTAAGGGAGATGCCCAATGTGTTGATACTGCCACGTAGTGCAGATTATAGTGAAGAAGTGTGGATGGAGATAAGGGAAAAGGCTATCTCCATTCTACAGACATACTTCTGTGATGGTATCATTCCAAAAGATGCTATCTCTGATGAGGAAGCTGAGGAAAGTGAAATAGCTCATGAGAATGCTCTGTTAAATAAGAAAGAGAAGGAAATTGCTCCCCAGGTTTCTGTGGATCAAGAGCTGGCCAATGATATTCTGGTGACGCCTGATAGCTCCTGCAAAGCTGGAAGTGATCAACCAAAAGTGTCTCCTAGCCAAATGGAGAATTCAGGTTTGTCTCAGAATACTACCGGGCAATCTGAAGGAAGACGCAGTAGATCAGGTAAGAAGGCCAAGAAGAGGCATGGTCATCCAAAGTTGCAACAAAAATCTCATGACCCTAATGTAGTTGATAAGGAGAGTACATCAAATTGGGAAGATGACACTGCTTTGAGTGGGACAGAACACGTAAGTTCTGGTTCTCGATTTGCTTCCCCTGAAGACTCAAGGAGTAGGAAGTTGCCAGCTGAATCAATGCAAGATTTAGGTGTTATCCAGCCTCAAAAGTCAAGCAAGAATGTAATTGGGAATCCTAGGGAACTGCTGAAAGATGGGCATGTTATTGCTCTATATGCAAAAGATCGTTCTGTGCTCCATATTGCCAGAAAAAGGGCTAGAGGAGGTGGCTGGTTGCTAGATGCTGTTTCAAACGTGACAAAGAGGGATCCTGCTGCACAATTTCTTGTAGCCTCTTGTAACAAGGTTTGTATGTTCGAGTTTTTTCTTCTACCTCTGCTCATGTGGCCTATCAGTTGTTCATAGTAGGAGCTCATGCTCTGGCTGGAACGGGGAACCTGTTGGGTCTGTTTGCTGAATGACTGTAGTGTTCTACTCTACAGGAGACGATTGGTCTGCGATCTTTTGCTGCTGGTGGAAAGTTGTTGCAGGTACTGTTTAGATCTTATTCAATTGATCAGATGACTGGTTATGGAGTAAATGAGAGTGAGCTTGATAACTCTCCCCACTTTGCTCTATACACAGTTACAATTTGGATCGAGTGAAAGCATAATTGAACTCAAAATGCACTTAAAGGATATTATCTAACCTAAAGTCCTGGCTTTTGTTTATAATGGCAAGTGCACATAAGGTGCATGTAACAGTTACTCCTTTAGAGTTGTATTCTTGAACTTTGGGTTTTGATGGAGACTTTCTGGATTTGTCTTTTTCTTTTGGCAGATTAATAGAAGAGCGGAATTTGTTTTTGCCAGCCATAGCTTTGATGTTTGGGAGAGCTGGATACCGGAAGGTTCTTTTGACGAATGTAGGCTTATCAACTGTCGAAATCCCCTTGTAAGTTTCTCCAGGCCTTGAGCATACTTCACCCCGTGACATTGAGAAGCAATTGTTTCCTTCTTGCATGGTCACTTATCATTATGATCTTCTGAATTATTTCCACATTTGTTTGTGAATGCTGTACTTGATCTCTTGAGATGTTCTATTTCATGCTTGGGTTTATTAGTTGACTTCCAGAAAGCTTATATGAAACTGTCCCTTGTGATCACATGTAGTGATACCCGGCAATGTCATATCCATGCAATTTTTATACTACCAAGTTAGTCATACGGCATCATGGATGTGACAATAAAAGCTTATGCTGCAGAAATTTTCACGGTTTTATGGTTTCCCTAACTCGAGAGCTGTTTTTGATGAAAATTTGTAGGCCGTGCTGGAAGTGCAAATTGAAATTCTTGCAGCCGCTGGGGATGATGACGGGATTATTCGCTGGCTTGATTAGTTGGAGCTGATGACAACTCACTTTCCAAAACTTTTATTCTTCCTAGTGCTCTATCACATAGCTCCTATATTGATCTGTAAAGCATTTTTCTTCTCTAATTTGCTCCTTTCTTTCCCCTTGTTGCCTAAGGTATGTGGTCTTGTGAGAACTTCGACCGGGGGGCTGCCGGTTTTCTTGAGATATGCTTGGAAGGAAAGAGTTCATTATTTTCCTGGTTTTGTGTTCATGTAATGTCTTTGTTATTTGTAAGTAGTTTGATCTGACGTTACTTACCCCATGTTTGGAACATTTTTATTTTTCTGCCACTGTGAAAACTGAAGTGCAAATAGCTTGATTTCTGGAAATGGAGAGAAGCGAACCGTAATCCATCAGCCGCTTCTGAACATCAGTATGTGCCCAAATTCGACTTTGAATCTGTATTTTTGTTCTTCTCCAGTCTTGATCCAAGTGTTTGCCGCACTGACTGAGCGTCTTATGTGGTCCTCCTCCAAATCCATTTTCTTGGGGATCTTCACTGATACGGTCTAGATGGCAGATTTCTGGGAGTGATGCTGACTCAGCTTCTTATACGCTCCTTCGTCAGACAATCTTCCCATGACTTTCTTCACCTGGTCAGTAGACTCCAAAGATGAGAGACCAATTCTGGACTTCTGGCAGCGTACCCTAGAGCCATTGGAGAAGAGAGCACTTTGCCTGTCCACTCAAGCTTTTACCCATTTATGTAACTGATTACCAGTTGATACAGTGAGTGAAGCTAGAACCATTGGGCTCCGCCTGGACCACCATCCCCATAGCCAATGATTTTGCAGTTTGGTGTTCGTTGGAGCTCGTGTTTCGTGGAATGGATTCTTATCAGAAGAATCAGAAACAGTGAGCTGTTGCCTTTTGTCCTCTGAATCGGTAGTTGGAACCCGTTTGGCTTGAAGGTGCTTTTGCCTCTCCGGAATGCAGAGGATTGCTCTCTTACTGACTTTATGTTTAAGGCAAACGGATAAATCGCACAAAGCAAAGACTTCATGTAGAATTTGCCGAAAGAAGATGAGCTTAATGAAGCACTTGGCAAGTAGATTTACCGAACCTCCTTGGGGAATTTCGACTGATAAATTTTGACATTTTGCAGCACAAGAATGCAAGAATTGCTAGTAATAAGTGGGGGAATTGCGAACAACATATTCAAAAATACTACTGAGAGATGAGATGGATAGTGGAATTGCTATCCCCCAGCCTATATAAATGTAGAAAAGGCGAGTTTTTGATTTGTTTCCTTGCCGATCTTTGAAAAGCACAAATCACTCGTCAAGAGGCTACGGAGTATGAGCAAGCAAGATAAAGTCTAAGCAAATTGCTAGAAGTGAAAGGGATAGCAAAATGCAGTGTCCCGAGTACTTCAGTCGAGCGAATTGAAATTATCAAATGGATTACAGATTCAAGACTTTAGCGCCGAGTCTTACTTTTCTTCGAAGGGACAAGACACTCAAAAGGGATATCAACTTGTCAATCCCCTCTTCTGGAAATAACCGGAATTGTCGATCATCATCGAGCTATCTTCCAAAGGTGCAGAAAAATATGTGAAACTCTCAACTTGGCCTGTCGTGCCCTCTGCCAGATTCAGACCCTTGGTCTCGTCGTCTTCTCTAATTCCCATGAAATGCTTCCTCATGGCCTTTATCTTCACCAAATCCTTCGCAGGATTATTCGGGATTGATGCTGGAACCACAAGCTTCCCTTCGAGCATTTTTACGACAGAAGACATGGGAGGCCTAACCGACGGCGAGGCAATCGTGCAAAGGAATGCGACCCTGATCATGACCATAGCTTCGCCTTCATCAAACTCTGAGCCCAACCTCCAATCGATTAGATGCATTAGATTCCCACTTTGCTCTAGAAGATGAGCCTAGAGAAAGAGATGGATGTACTATTCAGATAAAACGAAAGATTAAGTGAAACAACAATAACAATTAAAGAATCTTTGCTAGGTTACTTTACCCATTCGAGTATGTATAAAGATTCCTCTCCAGGTCGATGAACAGTGTTGCTCTGACCGCTGACTGTTTCCAACAAAACAATGCCAAAACTGTAAACGTCTGCCTTGTCGGTCAGGTAACCTTGCAACGCATATTCAGGTGCCATATATCCACTGCAAGTTAAAGATCAGGTAGGGTTACCACTGTGAAAGTGTGCATTCGATGTCTCCATTAACTTTCTCATCAAAATGCAAACAGCAGTCAAGGAAAAGGGCTCACAAAGTACCGGCGACCCTGGTGCTAATATGAGTGTTATCCTCCTCATAAAGTTTTGCCAGACCGAAGTCTGAAATTTTGGGGTTGAGATTCTCATCGAGCAAGACGTTTGTTGCTTTGATGTCCCTGTGTACTATCTTAAACCTTGCTTCTTCATGAAGGTAAGCCAAGCCCCTTGCTATACCCAAGCATATGGCACGCCTTGCTCGCCAGTCCAGCTTCAATCGAAATTCTACTGGGCCTATTATACCAGACAGGTTTCGGTGATTAGTTTCAGTGACATAAGAAAACAAATGGACTGGGTAATGGAATGAGAAATTACCAAACAGAGCACGGGCAAGACTGTTATTTTCCACGAATTCATATACAAGCAACATCTGATTTTCTTCAGTACAGCATCCATAGAGCTTCACGAGATGGGGGTGTTGAAGGGCAGAAAGCATCCCGACCTCGTTCAGGAACTCACGAGTTCCCTGCTTCGACCTAGCAGAAAGCTGCTTCACTGCAATTACTGTGCCGTCTGACAGTGTACCCTGCAATTCAGATTCGGTATCATCTGTTTGATAATGAAACGTATTTATACAGTGCAGTTGCAACGTACCTTGTATAGGGCACCAAAACCGCCTTCACCGATCTTATTGTTGACATTGAAATTGCCTGTGGCATCTTTAATTTGTCTGAAGGTGAAGGACCACGCCTGAAAGTCTATACCCTGTAAATCTGTCCGTAAATTTCTATTAGAACCCTGAAAGAAATGCTAATAATGATCTTTTATCAGTGAAAAGAAACTTGTAATTTCAATTTTTCTACTTCATAACAATACCTTGTTTGATTGTCTTACTATGTGAGTGGCCTAGACACCCTTTCCACCAAATGATACCCAGAACCAGAAATGTAACAAATGCTACTGAGATCACGATACCGGCCACTGCACTGGGGGACATCCGTGATTCTTTCCGGGGAACAGAATCTGCACAATTGGATGCTTATAAGAAAACGAAACCAAGGAGTTCAATCAGTGGAGCTACCTAAGAATTATTACAAGAAACACAGTACCATGCACAGCAGAAATAGCTGAAATAAGAGGACCGTAGACTCCTCTGGAAGGAATAGCGATAGTCCCCTTTCCTGCCCAGTACAGATGTATCTCAAGTGTTCCACTAGTAACAGCAGCACTGAATGTTTGTTTATTTGGAACTCCTATTCCACCTGCTGCTTGTACAATATCAAAATTGTCCAGCACTCGCTTCCCCTGAAAATCGAACTCAACTTTTGTCTTGTTTGCATGCACAAATTAATGTTCCAACTAACCACTAATCAAATTTCCACATCAACAAATCCATGTATATTTGGGAGTCTAGCTAGAAGAACTTAAATACCTCTTTACGTAATATTTGAAATAGAGCCATATATAAAGATGCTGACAAAAAAATATTAAGATGCATGCAATAAGTATTACCTGAATATAAATATCAAAAACGCGCCTTCCTAGGCTAGAATAGTTTTTGCCACGAGTGACTGCAATTTCTGCAAAATGAAGATGCACCGTGTAGTTTCCATCCACCAAACAATAACAATAGTAAGTTAGCGAGATAGAAGAAACACGGGCAGTCAAATATAGATCTTCCAGGGGAAGCGCCGATGTACTTCCTATAATGTAACTATCAGAAGAGTTATCATCCATGAAGTTGCCAGTACTGCTATAAGTCCAGTTGGATTTATCTTTCGTGTAGAATCTCGCAGGAGCCCCTGGATCCATATCTTCCATATATGTAGAGGATTCGAAAGTTAACTCTTTCCCACCACAGTTTATGTAAAGGTTGTTCTGTCCTGGGATGAATAGAGAAGCAATTTTAAATTTCCAAAAGTAAGTTCATGTCAAATAAGAACAAACGGATACCAAAGGTTAGTCGAATTTTTAGTTATATTTTTCAAAGAGCTTGGCATACTTACTTCGAGGACAACGAGAAATTTTCATGCATGAAGCGATTCCCCTGCTTGGACAGATAACATTCAGAATATACAAGGCTATAATCCCACTTACCAGACAATGAAAAGCACAATAGTTGATATGTGTAAAGTATATGCTGTGGATGATGTTTTTGTACATAAGCATGGTATGACAACTATAACGATTCTAGGAAAGATCCCCAAATAAGAGTTGATCTCGACATACGATTTGTTGTCCACAGATGAGGTAGTGAACAAATTTCTGAAAACAATCAAAACAAGTATGAATTAAAGATCAGTTGAAAGATGATATGACTTAAATGGAAAAATGTGATGAAGATACAATGTCCAAAGTAGAAATGATCTTAGGAGGGTTTGCACTTTAGGTTGGATGTATAGGAAGAGCACATACACATTCTTTACTTGACAATCAAAGCTTCCCGTGAAGTTGTTATATGAAAGATCCCTACATCATTATGGGAGAAAAAAAATCAAAGAGGTGATTCTGCTCTCAAGAAATTTTTCACGGTCCATTTACAGTAACATCTGCAAGGACAAGAAAGAGATAAAACAAGCTTTTGGTTGCTATGAGAAGATACATTAAAAATTTTAATTATCATGGAAAGGTTTGAAGATTGATCAGGGAAGACTTAAAAAAAAACTAAGGTTATGCTTACCACATTCCTGTAGTAGTCCAATTAGGCACCGAGCCTGTTAGTTGATTCCCAGTTAGATACCTATACAACAAGAAAAAAAATGGTATTGTCAGTTGAGAACTGTGAGGCAGGACATTCAAAGTGAAAAAGAAAAATTGTTTTATTACAGAAAATCCGGATCCAAGGTAGCATAGTTGCTTGGAATTTCGCCGCTAAGTTTATTGAAGCTGACATCTCTGCACAAGATTCAGCAGAAAATAAGATGCCATCACCATCAACATGAAGCTAAGGTAAGATTTTTATTCAATGGCACTAGTTCACCAGAAAAGGAAAATATATTTTCCTTGTGGTTCTGAATAGAAATCCCAATGACAAATCAAAGGCATTGAAAAGTTCAATATGATTGGAAAGCTCTTTAGTAGTCTCAGAAGCAAGAGGTGGACAGAAGGAGAATACCAATCACCATACTCACAACATATTTAGAGATGACCATCCTGCAAGATAACTGGGAAGCTCTCCGACGAGATTACAATTTCTTAAAATCCTGCAGATGTAAGAGAATGAAGTGCAATTGTTTCAACTAAATAAATCTTTTGACAAATTAGGAGAGAATTTCACCCACATTCTCGTCATAGCAGTACTGCTAAGGTTGGGAAAAGGTGATTCAATTCCATCCAAGTCAGTGATTCTCCTGCTCATTGAAATTCAGTCGAGTTATAACCACAAAGGGAGAAATTTATTTGATGATTAAGAGTGCAATATGAACCGTTGTACTTACAAATCCACCAAGTTTTTAAGAACTCCAATGCTGGAAGGGATCGGTCCCCGCAGTCCACTTCCATGAATAGATCTGTAGGCATCAAATCCTGGATTAGTGAAAAGACATTGGATGTGCGTACCCTTGCACTATCCTGAAACACAATTCTTGGTAATTAAAGTTCTTACAATCTTGTAAGATTTGTCCAATTCCCAATGAAATCCAGTATCTTTCCTGTGAAAGTGTTGTCGCTGAGCCGTCTGCAACATATTTGATAGTAAGGAATTGCCAAAATGATACACAGGTAGATTGGACGGTCTTGTTAATGGAATGACCTTTGGGGAAAAGAATTAGAGAACTGACATATCTGTTAATGTCTTTAAATTTGCAAATGAGGGAGGCAGCTCTCCGACAAAACTGTTTGAAGATAGAAGCCTAAAAACCAAGAAAACACAGAAGTCCATCATGTAAGAGGTTTGCAACTATATTTCGAATCCAAACACTACATTCGATGAGAACACTCACATCCTTTGAATTCGTGGCAAGTTCCCAAGTTGTGAAGGAAGTTCCCCTTCAAGCTCATTGCTCTCCAAGAGCCTACACGCAGAAAATAAGAAAAGAAAAGAAAAATCCACTATTGATGCTTCCACCACTAGAAAGCGAAGAAAACTTGTAGAGGATCCAAGTAACAAATGCTCACAATGTCAGGAGGGTCGATATGTTGCCTATCTCTTCGGGGATACGACCGATCAATCTGTTTCCAAGCAAGGTACTGCAGAAGCATGGGGCATAAATACCAGCTTGCGAAAATCTCTAGACACACCGTAGAATGGGGGAGAGAGAAGAAGAGTACATGTTTTGGATATTTGCCATGGAACCCCATTCGCGAGGGATTGTGCCGTATAGGAAGTTCCGAGTGAGGTCTCTGCACAAGAAGAAATGAGAAGATATATTTTAGGAAAGAGAATAGAGCATGATGAGAGACAGGGGGAAGTCACAGAGAATGATGCTTGACGCAGGGGCAGCAATGGCGTAGAAGAAAAACACTTACAAATTCACAAGGTAAGGGAGCCTAACGAAATCTGGCGGGACAGTTCCCCGAAGTGATTGACCTTTGAGAGATCTGCTTCCATTATCGCAGTCGAGCAATATCAGTTCGTACGTAAATAGATAAACTGATAAAGTCAAGAAAAATATTATATAAGGTAAATGATCCGATAATACATAAACTTTGTCTCAATTTTTAATTCTACTACAAACTTGAATTTTAATTAAAATAGTTACAAACTTTCAAATCTTTCATACTTCTACCGTTCATCTAATTTTCCCGTCACGTTACTAAACAGAAGTGAGAAATGACAATTAAAAGTGAAGAATTAATAAATTTGCGCATATTCAAACTGTACATAAATGATTATTTAATACGCGAATTTTACATAATTTCTCTATTCTACCACTAATTTTGCATGATTTTCCAATGCTGCCATAAATTTTACATGATTTCCCAATTCTTACATGAATTTTCGCTTTTAATTACAGTGGTTAAGATTTGACAAATTTGATCAAGAAAAACCTAATGGGCCTAAAACCTATCAAAATTATATATAATTATATGTAATATCTTTTTTTTAACATAATTGTGGTTGGTCTCACACTTTGGTTGGTTTCTAGGTTCACGCCTGAGTTTCTCGAATAATTTTTCAAGTTATGTTAGAATTGATTATTCAAATTTTTAATTTCATTTACACATCTAATTACAATAAGACAAATTGGAGGAGTTTTGGAAAAAAAAATAATGGTAATTGAGTAATTTCGTAAGGGCAATGATGAAATGCCACAAGGAAGTGCAGCCAAATGAGCAGTCACTGTTTGCTCGGATTGTGTTCATGACAGCCTCTACTATTGGTAGCATACTGGACAGGACATGTCAGGCAAAGTTTACCATTAATGGAAAACATGCTCGGGCTAGAAAGTATGTACCAAAATGCTCGAGACCGCAGCAAGCAATTGCTAATGATTTGCTAGAACAAATTCTTTACATCATCTGAAAACAGCTTTCGATCAGTGAATATTTCATCATTGTCCTTAGGAAATTGACAATTCGTCACTTTTAACAATTCTCTTGCGAATATTTTATCCTTACCCTTGCGAAATTATTCAATTGCCATTATCTTTTCAAAACTCCCCCAATTGTAATTAGAGGTGTAAATGAAAATTGAAAATCCGAATTATCAATTTCAACCTGACTTGAAATCGAGAAACTCAGGCATGGACCCAAAAAATCAACTAGAGCCTAAGACCAATAGCGATTATGTAAAAACTAGAATATTATATATAATTTTATATAGTTCTGATTGGTTTTAGACCCATTAATTTAAATTCATAAAATCCTAACCATCGTAATCAAATGCAAAATTTCATGGTAAAATTGAGAAATCGTGCAAAATTTGTGGTAGAATTAAAAAATCATACAAAGTTTGTGTATTAAATAACCATTTATCTACGGTTTGAAATTAGGCAAATTTGTCAATTCGTCACTTTTAACTGTCATTTCTCACTTTCATTAAGTAACGTGACGGAAAATTGGATGGATGGTAGGTGTGGGAAAAATTTGAAAATCCGTGACCATTTCAATCAAAAATTAAAGTTTATAATAGAATTGGGAATTGAGGCAAAATTCTTGTATCATCAGATAATTTAACCTATTATAAAATATTAATATTAATGTATAAATTAAAGAGTTGCAACTAGCTGTAAATTATTAATTACAATTTCTTGAACCGAGTTACAAGTTTTAAACAATTATTTGGAACCACAGTTTAAGAGCTGCAATTGAATTGTCATAACTAGAAAAATTTTAGGTAATCCTACCTCACGATGACGCGGTAAGGAAGAACAAATTAAATTGGTCTAATTAGTAATAATTATGGTAACTGCTCAGATGATTAATACAAATTTACACGTCTGTTATAATCTGATTAATATTTTCTTATATTACGTGGCGTGATAAGATCACCTAAGAATTTCTCATCATAACCCTTTAAATTAATATTAAAAGTTTTATAGTGTCCCGAAAAAGAGATTTCACTTAAAGGAAAAAGATTTAATTTCAGTGGCCCTATGCTGTTTTGGACAAGTAACTCGAGATTTTACTTGCTTGCACTTTTAGAAATTATAATATACATTTTTTAAAAATAAAATATAATAAGCATTCTATTAGAATCGACTCTTTCTCAGGATCATATGTTGGCAAACCTTTAATTGTGGGCAACCCATAACTGCATATATCAATAACCAGGCGCTAACCAGTGCTATGTACGGTGCGTGTAATCTCAATGAAATAGACGGATAATACCAATTAATATATAATTTGAGAAAGTAACTACAACTAATTTTTTTAAAAAGAGAAAATAAAAAGGTTGAGAATTAAAAATAAATATAAAAACATAAGCAATGCAGGGAGAGGATGGAGGGTAAGTTATAAGAGAAAAAAGTGAACAACATATCAAATTTACTATCATATATTCATCTAAAGACCATTAAATATTAATGATTCGCCTTTTATGTATAATAGGTAAAATAAAAAAGTCAAAAGTTAGATGAAAGCCGCCTTATTCTTTCAATATGGTAATAGATAGAGAACTGACCCCTTTTTTTCTCTCACCGATATGGGATAATATCATTGGAAGTTGAGCAAAAATTGGAGTGTAGAAATTGGTTCGTTAGGTGGATATGTTAAGTGACAAAATTATCCTTGCTTAATTGTTTATTAAATAAACAAGATGGAGGGTAGTTTGGAACTGTAAAAAGATATTAAAGTCGCCTTATATGTGCATATAATAATAGAGAAAGAGATATTGATAAAATAGAGAGAGCAAGGTGAAGAGTCAGACATGCTCACGACATGGCAGGCGGTCGAAGAGCACTCGCAGGTGACAGTGTTATTATCGTCAACGGCCCATGGGGGCTGTCCGGCGCAAGGATTCACGGAGAAATTCCAGTCAGTTTTTCCCAGTTTTTCTGCAATATCTTCGAGGGCTTGTGCTGTAATGGTAAGCAAATAGACAGATCGATTGTTAGCCCAAAAGGGAAAGAACTTGTATCAATATCTCAATTTCAATTCAAATATGGGTTTGACTCGCACTCCCATCTCAATGTTCTAACATATATTTACCATATGAAAAGACGGAAAAAAGCATAATCTCCGTCTAAAGAAATGGACTGAATGTACGAGTCGTTACCATAATTATCTATAAAAAGATAGATATTAGATGTCAATCTATCTATGGCTGATAGGTATATTATAGTACTAACTGATGCATGATTTAGGTACAACCTGTGAACCCAGCATCCTTTCTAACCGTATTGCTGTTGTCTTTTTTGCAACTTCTGTTACTGCTGGACGTACGTTATATGGTTCAGCCCCTATCGAATTATTTGGCAAATATCCCTTATAACTCACTGGAAAACTAATAACAGTGTACTCAGACTTCCTTTAGGCAAAAAGAAAACAGGGTCCTCAAACAGTTCGACACTAGTCATGTTATAATGAGCGACAAAAACCTCTCCCCTAGGACATCGATCGTCCGTATCAGGAATGGATCGAGGAGATCATGCCCCCACCCCACCCCCCTGTTAGTCCTCCGAGCTCCCTATCCTAGCCCCTTTTAACCAAATTCTAATTTAAAATCAGGAGCTCTTGACAACTCTCCTTTATCTCTGTATACATAGAGATAAACGCACAAGATGGGGATTCATACTGCACAAACCTTCATCCTCGGGCAACCTTTGCCCGTGAGAACAAGTTGCCGACAACAAGAAGAGAGCCAAGGATGCCGATAACAGAACTACTAAGCACCGGGACATCTGATCTTCGGTTCTATGTGCTTCGGTTCGACGAAAGCAAGCCAACAGAAATGGATGGGTGCTAGCTACTACTACATTCATAATATAGACCTTCCTATTTTCCGCTCCATGGAGCCCGCCTTTCCTCGAGATATTTCCAAGTCAGTTCATTCCCTTTTTTCCTTTTTCTTGTCGTTATAAGAGGCGGTGTATGGAACTAGCACGTAGATCATGAAGAGGACAGTAAAGTTGCACACATGTCTCAATTGTGAAAACTGAACTAGACATATTGGTCCCAAACAAAGAACAATACCAATTGTGGCCCGAGTCGCATTTTTCAAACCCAAGTCAGTAATGATAATAATTTTTTTTGTCAGAACCACTGTATTAATTTTCTCTATGCAGAATGACAATTATGCCTCGACGAGAAATTCTCAAAAGGTCCCAACTCACCACGTGTCGTGAGAAAATATCAATTAAATTGTAACAAATTATTACTAATTAGAATAGTTTAATTGATCCTTCTTCTCCACGTCGCTATGAGGTAGGACCATCTAAGATTTTTTTTTTCATGCCTAGACGTTTTAGTTACCTTATTAGTATGACGGATCAATGATGGGTACTATTTATAACCTGACATCAGAAAAGAACGAGACTCTCGAGATCTTTATAAAAATCAAAGGCATGTATCTCCCTGATGAGACATTTTTTCGAGGACAAAATCGTCCGGACACGGTTCAAAATGAACAAGACCTCTTAAAAAAAATCTTTCCATAGTGGACCCATCGCACTATGTTGGATCAACCATGTCCACCTCATCGATTAATAATATAGAATTATGTACTAGGTTGAATATTCCACGAAAGCAAAGGCTAGATTAAGTTTTCAAAAAGGTTGGGACTTTATTTTTTTTCTTGAATATTCAAAAGATTGGAGAACTTGATCGGCTTTAGCTTTAAATTGGATGGGTTCCACATCCTCATAACCTGGTTTCCTATTTTTCGGTTTCAACTACCGGTATTCAGAAATTTGATAAATTCCGACTAATTTAGTTTGAGCCGGGAAAAACTACTAAAAGGTAAAATTCTCACAAAGTAAATTTTCTCCTTTCACAAGACTCAAACACGATACCTGCTTAAGGAGGAGAGTCACCCTATCATCTCTACCAACCCACTTTCGTACATGCTTACCTACCTTACACTCCCTGTGGACAACTTTCCCTCACATATTTCTGAGTTATCGATTTCCCTTTTTTAATGCAAAAGAGGTAGGGGTGTAACAGGTATAGGATGGAGTCAATAGGAACGTATCATATTTGGTAGGTTTTGAGTAAATCTCAATGACAATTTGGTAGGTTCTCGAGTAATGAATTAGGGAACCAGTTGATTCTGGTTCTAACACACAAGATATCCGGAACCTAAATCGGAACTTATTAACTTATTACAGTTAACTTTAGTCGTTCATAACTTTCTCGTTTCAAATCTAATTTCCAAACTGCTTAAACTATTGCATTCCTAAGTCGATGAACTTTCATTTAACATAATTATAAATGTTTGATTAATTTTGCACATCTAAAGTATCATTATAACTTAAAATCAATAATAAATTATACCTAAATACAATGTAAATATAATTAAAAATTATATATATTTGATTATGATAAAAACTATATCAAATAATAATAATAATTATGAAAAATATGAAAAATAATAAATGTACTTTAACAGGGCGCTTCAAATTTGTGGTATATTATAGGTTCTAGGTAGGGTCCGGGTTTGGGTCCCGGTCCGGGTCCAAGATTTAACGGGGTAGGGTCTAGTTCTAAAATCTACGAACCAGTCATATACAGGGTAGAGTCCGGGTACCACTGAAAAATACATGGTACCCGGACTTGATCACCCATAAAAAGAGGTTTATGGATCTCAAATGGACAAGATGAAGGAGATACACGGATGTAAGATCTCACAAATAAAAATTTAATCTAAAATCTCTTAGTTCCAGTAAAGAGAGGTACTAACTATTTCGAATTCTCTTTCTCTGGTCGCTTTTGTTCAATAGAAATAGAGTCAGTCAATTTTCAAATAGCAACTATGGTGGGGGCAACTTGAGCCAGTCTCGAGAAAGTCTTGTATCTAATAGTCCCATCACTTGATAACATTAACCAATTAAATTCAATTATCTGTAGATTTTTTTAGAATTTTATGAAAAAATTTAAAAATAATCACACGTAGGTGCCTACTCTAGCTCCAATCCTTCTGGTTTGCACTAAATAGTCTTGGCCACTGTTCTAGTTTTGAACCGCCAGTTCTGGTTCCGTGACCTATTGGAACTGGCCCTGATCCTTCCATTGGACGGTTCAGGGGCTGTTCAGAACTGGACAGTTCTAGTTCGGAATCACGGTTCCGTCGGATTTCGAATCGGCTAGTTCGATTTCTATTAAAATTAAATAAAATTTGATTTATATAACAAGTTCATTGTGTAAATTAAGTTAAATTCTTGACACGTGCAAACTTTTTACAATTATTGATGCTACACGTGTCAAAATTTATACGGTGATTTACACAACAAACTTATTTGTATTTTTTATCATATAATAAATATCTATTCTAGCATGAAATCTAAAAAAGTGTTCAAAAAAAAAGAAAATTGAAAAGTGAAAGGAAAACTGAAAAAGAAGGGGGAGGGGATAGAGGCCTGCATCTGCTGTGGTGGGTTGGGGTAGGCTTGCAGCCTTGTCAGCAGTGGCAGGTGGCTGTTGAATTCAATTTTTTTTTCTTTCCTGGCGATTCCAATTCAGAATTGTTGGTTCTCTATCTGTTTAGGTTCCGGTTTAGAACCGGTATTTCTGGTTTTTTAGGCCAGTGAAACTAGTCCTGAACCTTAAGTCTCACGGTTCGAGGCTGGTTCCGGTTTTTTAACCTTTTTGTTGTAAGATGCTTTGTAAAGTAATGCTTTTGATTCCTCTTGAGCTCATTTAGTCTGAAACATCTTTCACTTCTATTCAGGGGCATTCTCGTGAGCACTGGCAGCTGTCAGTTGGTGGATCATTGTGCTGTCAAGCAGCTTCTTATCGATGGCACCTTAGCAGGCTGTGTGCTTTGGATGGTGCTGAAGGGCCGCAATGGATGGAAGCATGGGTATGATAATTGTTTTTACTGCTCCTGAATAATATTCTCTTTTTTTTTTCAAAGAAAATTCTGCCAATTGCTTGATCTTCATCTAGTCTTCCGTATACTATGCATTTGATATTCAGAACTTAAAATGCTGCCTTCAGTATGCTGCACTTTCTAGCAAAGAATAATGCTGTCCCAGTTTCCTGCTTCTTGAGGGAATGAGCAGCATTAGTTGAACCATTTTTATGGGTCTACTCTGTAGCACTCTGGGCTTCTATTAGTCACTTGTCACTTATTCGTTTCGCAATTCGTCATTGTAGGTAAAGGGAGATGCCCAATGTGTTGATACTGCCATGTAGTGTCCGAAAGATGCTATTTCTGAAGAGGAAGCTGAGGAAAGTGAAATAGCGCATGAAATGTTCTGTTAAATAAGATAGAGAAGGAAATTGCTCCCCAGGTTTCTGTCAATCAAGAGCTGGTCAATGATATTCTGGTGACGCCTGATATCTCCCGCAAAGCTGGAGGTGGTCAACCAAAAGAGTCTCATAGCCAAATGGAGAATTCAGGTTTGTCTCAGAATACTGCTGGGCAATCTGAAGGAAGACGCAGCAGATCAGGTAAGAAGGCAAAGAAGAGGCATGGTCGTCCAAAGTCACAACAAAAATCTCATGCAGTTGATAAGGAGAGTACATAAAATTGGGAAGATGACACTGCTTTGAGTGACACAGAACAAGTAAGTTCAAGGCTTCAAGCTCTCGATTTGCTTCCCCTGAAGACTCAAGGAGTAGGAAGCTGCCAGCTGAATCAATGCAGGATTTGGCTGTTGTCCAGCCTCAAAAGTCAAGCAAGAATGTAGTTGGGAATCCTAGAAAACTGCTGGTGCTGAAAGATGGACATGTTGTTGCTCTACCTGCAAAAGATCGTTCTGTGCTCCATATTGCCAGAAAAAGGGTTAGAGGAGGTGACTCGTTGCTAGATGCTGTTTCCAATGTGACAGAGGGATCTTGCTGCACAATTTCTTGTAACCTCTTGTAACAAGGTTTGTATGTTCGAGATTTTTCTTCTACCTCTGCTCATGTGGCATATCAGTTGTTCACAGTAGGAACTCATGCACTGGCCGGAATGGGGAACCTGTCTGTTTGCTGAATGACTGCAGTGTTCTACTTTACAGGAAATGATTGGTCTGTGATCCTTTGCTGCTGGTGGAAAGTTGTTGCAGGTACTGTTTAGATCTTATTCAATAGATCAGATGACTGGTTATGGAGTAAATGAGTGAGCTTGATGACTCTCTCCACTTTGCTCCGTACACAATTACAATTTTGATCAAGTGAAAGCATAATTGAACTCAAAATGCACTTAAAGGATATTATCTAATGGAAAGTCCTGGCTTTTGTTAACAATGGCAAGTACACATAAAGTGCATCTATATTCTTAATAACAGTTACTCCTCTGGAGTGTGTATTCTTCAACTTTGGGTTTTTATGGAGACTTTCTGGATTTGTCATTTTCTTTTGGCAGATTAATAGAAGAAAGGAATTCGTTTTTGCCAGCGATAGCTTTGATGTTTTGGAGAGCTGGATACTGGGAGGTTCTTTTGACAAATGTAGGCTTATCAACGGTCAAAATCCCCTTGTAAGTTTCTCCAGGCTTTCAGCATACTTCACCCTGTGACATTGGGAAGCAATTGATTCCCTCTTGCATGGTCACTTATTCATTATCCTCTTCTGAATTATTTCCACATAGTTCCGCGATTAAGTTTTTCACCCCTTTTATGGTTTGATTAGATTCAAATGTTTGTGAATGCTGTACTTGGTCTCTCGAGATGTTTTGTTCCATGCTTGGTTTATTAGTTGACTTCCAGAAAGCTTATATGAAACTACCCTTGTGATCACGTGTAGCGATACCCGGCAATGTCATATTCATGCAATATTTATACTACCAGGTTAGCCATATGACATCATGGATGTGACTATAAAAGCTTATGCTGCAGAAATTTTCACTGTTTTAGGTTTTCTCTTACTCCAAAGCCGTTGTTGATGAAAATTTGCAGGCCGTACTGGAAGTACAAATAGAAATTCTTGCAGCTGTCGCAGATGATGATGGCATTACTCGCTGGCTCGATTAGTTCAAGCTGATGACAAGACACTTTCCCAGACCTTTATTCTTCCTTCTGCTCCATCACCTAACTCCTAGATTGATCTGTAAAGCATTTTTCTTCCCTAATTTGCTCTTTTCTTTCCCCTCGTTCCCTAAGGTATCTGGTCTTGGGAGGACATCAAATGGGGGCTGACGGTTTTCTTGAGATATGCTTGCAAGGAAAGAGTTCTTTATTTTCCTGGTTTCGTGTTCATGTAATGTTTTTTGTTTTCGATAAGTAGTTTGATCTGAGTTTACTTACCCCATGATGGAACATTTCTATTTTTCTGCGACTCCGAAGACCGAAGTGCAAATAGCTGGATTTCTGGAGACGAAGAGTAGTGAACCATAATCCATCAGCCGCTTCTGAACATCAGTATGTGCCCGACTCCGACTCGGAATCTGTATTTTTTCTCTTGATCTAAGTGATTGCCGCACTGAACTCAGCTTCTTATGCGGTCCTCCAAATTCATTTTCTTGGGAATCTTCACTGATACGGTCTAGATGGGAGATTTCTGGGAATGATACATATTGACTCAGCTTCTTATACACTCGTTTGTCAGACAATCTTCCCATGACTTTCTTCACCTCTTCAATAGACTCCAAAGACAGAGAGACCGATGACTTTGCAGTTTGCTGTTCGTTGGAGCTTGCGTTTCGTGGAATGGATTCTTGTCAGAAGAATCAGAAACAGTCAGTTCCTGCTTTTTGTCCTCTGACTTGAAGGTGCTTTTGCCTCTCCACAATGCAGCGGATTGCTCTTACTGATTTTACGTTTTAGGCAAACGGATAAATCATGTAAAGTAAAGACTTCACTTACAATTTGCGTGAAGAAGATGAATGTAATGAAGCACTTGGAAAGTACATTTGCCGAACCTCCTTGGAGGAGTTTCAACTGATAAATTTTGAAGAATTGCTAGTAATAAGTGAGGGAAATTGTAAACAACATATTCACAAATATTACTGCAAGCTGAGATGGATAATGGGCCTATAAATGTAGAAAATGATGAGTTTTTGAATTGTTTCTTTAACGATCTTTGAGAAACACAGGTCACACTCATCAAGCTGCTACAGAGCATAAGCAAGCAAAATAAAGTCTTAGCAAATTGTTACAAGTGAAAGGAATGGCAAAATGCAGTGTCCCATTCAGCCGAGCGAATTCAAATTATCAATGGATCACAGATTCAAACTTCAACGCGGAGTCTTACTTTTCTTCAAAGGGACAAGAAACTCAAAAGGAATATCAACTTGTCAATCCCCTCCTTTGCAAATAAGCAGAATCATGGATCATCATCGAGCGATCTTCCAAAGGTGCAGAAAAATATATGAAGTCCCCGCCTTGGCTTGTCGTGTCCTCTGTCGTAGTCAGACCCTCAGTCTCGTCGTCTTCTCGAATTCCCATGAAATGCTTCCTCATGGCCTTCACCTTCACCGAATCCTTCCCAGGATTGTTTGGGATAGATGCTGGAACTGCAAGCTTTCCTTCGAGCATTCCCACCACAGAAGACATGGGAGGCCTAACTGATGGCGAGGCATTTGTGCAAAGTAATGCGACCCTGATCGCGACCATGGCCTCGTCTCCATCAAAGTCTGAGCCCAATCTCCAATCGACCAAATGAATTAGATTCCCGCTCTGCTCTAGAAGACGAGCCTAGAGAAAGAGATGAACGTACTATTCAGATAAAATGAATGATTTAAGTGAAACAGCAATAGCAATTGAAGAATCTTTGCTAGGTTGCTTTACCCATTCGAGTATGTATAAACTCTCCTCTCCGGGTCGATGAACAGTGTTGCTCTGACCGCTGACTGTTTCCAACAACACAATGCCAAAACTGTAAACATCTGCCTTGTCGGTCAGGTAACCTTGCAACGCATATTCAGGTGCCATATATCCACTGCAAGTTAAAGATCAGTTCGAGTCAAAGATCAGTTCAGGTTCCATATTTAGAAAAAAAAAAAAAGAAGAAGTTTGGGTTACCACTGTGGAAGTGTGCATTCGATGTCTCCATTTACTTTCTTATCAAAATGCAAACAGTTACAGCAGTCGAGGAAAAAGGCTCACAAAGTTCCGGCGACCCTGGTACTAATATGAGTGTTATCCTCCTCGCAAAGTTTTGCCAAACCGAAATCTGAAATCTTGGGGTTGAGATTCTTATCGAGCAAGACATTTGTTGCTTTGATGTCCCTGTGTACTATCTTAAACCTTGCTTCTTCATGAAGGTAAGCCAAGCCCTTTGCTATACCCAAGCATATGGCACGCCTTGCTCGCCAATCCAGCTTCAATCGAAATTCTACCGGGCCTATTATAACGAACAGGCTTTGGCATTTCATTTCAGTGACAGAGGAAAACAAATGGACCAGGTAATGGAATGAGAAATTCACCAAACAGAGTGCGGGCAAGACTGTTATTTTCCACGTATTCATATACAAGCAACATCTGACTTTCTTCAGTACAGCATCCATAGAGCTTTACGAGATGGGGATGTTGAAGGGCAGAAAGCATCCCAACCTCATTCAGGAACTCACGAGTTCCCTGCTTTGATCTAGCAGAGAGTTGCTTTACTGCAATTACCGTGCCATCCGACAGTGTACCCTGCAATCGAGATTTGGTATCATCTGTTAGACAATGAAATTAGTTGGCTTTCAAGGATAGAGCCAACGTATTTATAAGGTGCAGTTGCAATGTGCCTTGTATACGGCACCAAAACCGCCTTCACCAATCTTATTGTCGACATTGAAATTGCCTGTGGCATCTTTAATTTGTCTGAAGGTGAAGGACCACGCCTGAAAGTCTATACCCTGTAAATCTGTCGGTAAATTTCAATTAGAACCCTGAAAAAATGCTAATAATGACCTTTTATCAGTGAAAAGAAACTTGTAATTGCTACTTTTCTACTTCATAACAATACCTTGTTTGATTGTCTTAGTATGCGAGTGGCCTAGACACCCTTTCCACCAAATGATACCCAGAATCAGAACTGTAACAAATGCTACTGAGATCACGATACCGGCCACCGCACTGGGGGACATCCGTGATTCTTCCCGGGTAACAGAATCTGCACAATTGGATGCTTGTAAGAAAACGAAACCAAGGAGTTCAATCAATGGAGCTACCTAAGAATTATTACAAGAAACACAGTACCATGCACAGCAGAAATAGCTGAAATAAGAGGACCATAGACTCCTCTGGAAGGAATAGCAACAGTCCCCTTTCCTGCCCAATACAGATGTATCTCAAGAGTTCCACTAGTAACAGCAGCAATGAATGTTTGTTTATTTGGAACTCCTATGCCACCTGCTTCTTGTACAATATCAAAATTCTCGCGCACTCGCTTCCCCTGAAAATCGAACTCAACTTTTGCTTTGTTTGCGCACAAATTTAATGTTCTCCACTAATCAAATTTCCACATCAACAAATCCAGGTATATTTGAGAGTCTAGAATAACTTAAATGCCTCTTTATGTAATATTTGAAATTGAGCCATATATAAAGATGCTAAGCAAAAAATATATGTATTAAGATGCATGCAGTATTACCTGTATATAAATATCAAAAATGCGCCTTCCTAGGCTACTATAGTTTTTGCCACGAGTGAACGCAATTTCCGCAAAATGAAGATGTACCGTGTAGTTTCCATTCACCAAACAATAACAATAGTAAGTTAGCGAGATGGGAGAAACACGGGCAGTCAAATATAGACCATCCAGGGGAAATGCCGATGTACTTATAATGTAACTATCAGCACTTGAGTCATCATCCATGAAGTTGCCAGTACTGATATAAGCCCAGTTGGATTTATCTTTCGTGTAGAATCTCGCAGGAGCCCCTGGAGCCGTATCTTCCATATATGTAGCGGATTCAAAAGCTAACTCTTTCCCGCCACAGTTTATGTAAAGATTGTTGCGTCCTGGGATCAATAGAGAAGCACTTTTAAATTTCCAAAAGTAAGTTCATGTCAAATAAGAACAAATGGATACCAACGGTTAGCCAAATTTTTTACTTATGTTTGAAAGAACTTGGCATACTTACTTCGAGGACAACGAGAGATTTTCATGCATGAAGCGATTCCGCTGCATGAACGTATAACATTTAGAATATACAAGGCTATAATCCCACTTACCAGACAATGAAAAGCACAATACTTGATATGCGTAAAATATATGCTGTTGATGATGATTTTATACACAAGCATGGTATGACAACCATAACGATTCTAGGAAAGATCCCCAAATAAGAGTTGATCTCGACATACGATTTGTTGTCCACGGATGAGGTAGTGAACAAATTTCTGAAAACAATCAAAACAAGTATGAATTAAAGATCAGTTGAAAGATGATATGACTTAAATGGAAAGATGTAATGAAGATTCAATGTCCAAAGTAGAAATGATCTTAGGAGGGTTTGCACTTTAGGTTGGATGTATAGGAAGAGCACATACACATTCTTTACTTGACAATCAAAGCTTCCCGTGAAGTTGTTGTATGAAAGATCCCTACATCATTATGGGGGAAAAAAATCAAAGAGGTGATTCTGCTCTCCAAGAAATTTTTCACGGTCCATTTACAGTAGCATATGCAAGGACAAGAAAGAGATAAAACAAGCTTTTGGTTGCTACCAGACGATATATTAAAAATTTAATAATCGTGGAAAGGTTTGAAGATTGATCAGGGAAGACTTATAACAAAAGAAGAAGGTTACGCTTACCACATTCCTGTAGTAGTCCAATTAGGCACCGAGCCTGTTAGTTGATTCCCAGTTAGATACCTATACAATATGGTATTGTCAATTAAGAACTGTGAGGCCCGACATCAAAGTGAAAAAGGAGAATTGTTTTATTACAGATAATCTGGATCCAAAGTAGCATAGTTGCTCGGGATTTCGCTGCTAAGTTTATTGAAGCTAACATCTCTGCACAAGAATCAGTGGAAAAGTAAGATGCCATCACCGTTAACATGACGTTAAGGCAAGATTTTTATTCAATGGCACTAGTGCACTAGAAAAAGAATAGATACTTTCCTTGTGGTTCTGAATAGAAACCCAATGACAAGTCAAAAGGCGTTGAAAAGTTCAATTTGATTGGAAAACTATAGAGTAGTAGAAGCAGGAGATGGACAGAAGGAGAATATCAATCACCATACTCACAATGTTTTTAGAGATTTCCATCCTGCAAGATAACTGGGAAGCTCTCCGACGAGATTACAATTTCTTAAAATCCTGCCGATTCAAGAGAAGCGCAAAAGTCAATATAATTCTGTTTCAAATAGTTTAAATCTTTTGACAAATTAGGAGAGGATTTCTCCCACATTGTCTTCATGGCGGTACTGCTAAGGTTGGGAAAATGTGATTCAATTCCATCCAAGTCAGTGATTCTCCTGCTCATCAAAATCCAGTCAAGTTACAAGCACAAAGGGAGAAATTTTTTTGATTGATTAAGAGTGCAATATGAACCGTTGTACTTACAAATCCACCAAGTTTTTAAGAACTCCAATGCTAGAAGGGATCGGTCCCTGCAGTCCACTTCCATGAATAGATCTGTAGGCATCAAATCGTGGATTAGTGAAAAGATATTGGATGTGCGTATCGTTGCACTATCCTGAAACGCAATTCTTGGTAATTAGAGTTCTCACAATCTTGTAAGATTTGTCCAATTCCCAATGAAATCCGGTATCTTTCCTGTGAAAGTGTTGTCACTGAGCCGTCTACAACATATTTAATAGTTAGGAATTGTCAAAATCATACACAAGTAGATTGGACGGTCTTGCTGATGGAATGACCTTTGGGGAAAAAAAATTAGAAAACAGACATATCTACTAGTGTCTTTAAATTTGCAAATGAGGGAGGCAGCTCTCCGATGAAACTGTTCGAAGATAGAAGCCTACAAACCAAGAAAACACAAAAGTCATCATGTAAGAAGTTTGCATCTATATTTCGAATCCAAACACTACATTCGATGATAACACTCACATCCTTTCAATTCGTGTCAAGTTCCCAAGTTGTGGAGGAAGTTCCCCTTCAAGCTCATTGCTCTCCAGGAACCTGCACGCAGAAAATGTTTTTTTTTCTTTTTAAATCCACTATAGATGCTGTTAGATATGTCTTGAATTTTTTGTGGTGTAACCCGCTGGAAACCCGAACCCGATTAAAAGTTTTGTGCAACTCGAATTGTCGATACCAACGCAATTCTGTGGCAGAAGCGAAGGGATTGGGCCGCGAGGTCCAAGCCTGAGCCCTGCACTAATTTGCTTAGGGGGTGCGGGGGGCGAAGCCCCTCGCTGTATGGATTATGTATTTTTCGGGGTTACAAGAGCAGAAGGACTCTTTATTGTATTCTAAGATGTCAGGGTTTGGGTTCTTCTGTACTCCACCGTTGTTCGTCTCGCCGCTCATAGTGAAGATCGCCGCTCCTCCTTTGTCCGTGGACGTACGGACGGCACCCCGCTGTCCCGAACCACGTATATTTGGTGTCCTATTCTCTTTTCTCTACTCTCGAATATTTTGTCTATTCAGCCGATTCCCAACAGATGCTTGCACCATTAGAAAGAGAAAACTTGTAGAGGATCCAAGTAACAAATACTCACAATGACCGGAGGGTCGATAGGTTTCCTATCTCTTCGGGGATACGACCAATCAAGTTGTTTCCAAGCAAGACACTGCAGAAGCACGAGGCATAAATACCAGCTTGCGAAAATCTCTAGACACACCGTAGAATGGGGGAGATAGAAGAGTACATGTTTTGGATATTTGCCATGGAACCCCATTGGCGAGGGATTGAGCCGGATAGGTAGTTCCGAGTGAGGTCTCTGCACAAGGAGAAATGAGAACGATATATTTTTGGAAAAGAGAATAGACTTGTAAACACAGACGACAGTCGGGGGGAGTCACAGACCATGATGCACGATGCAGGGGGAGCAATGGCGTGGAAGAAACACTTACAAATTCACAAGGTAAGGGAGCCTAACAAAATCTGGCGGGAGAGTTCCCCGAAGTGATTGACCTTTGAGAGATCTGCTTCCATTATCGCAGTCAAGAGCAACATCAGCCCGTAAATAGACTAAAGTCAAGAAAAAAATTTATATAATATTAACGTTAAGTTATAGATTAAGGTCAGAAGGTTGTAACTAGCGGTAAATTATCAATCATTGAATAATACGTTTTGAATGACTATTTGGAACCATGGTTTAAGAGTTGTAATTTAATCATTACGACTCTTTTAAATTAAGATTACAATTTTTGTACTGCCCCAAAAAGAGATTTCACTTGAGCAAAAAGATTTTAACTTCAGTGGCCCATAACCACACATATCATCAGTAATATAGATGAGAGAGAGAGAGAGAGAGAGATAGCAAGGTGAAGAGTCGGACATGCTCACGACATGGCAGGTGGTCGAAGAGCAATTGCAGACGACGTTGTTATCAAGCTCAGATGGGTCCTGTCCGACGCAATGATCCACGGAGGAATTCCAGTCGGTTTTTCCCAGTTGTTTTGCAATATCTTCAAGGGCTTGTACTGTAATAATGGTAAGTAAATAGACGGAATCACAGATCCATTTATTAGTCCAAAAGGAAAAGAACTTGTATCAGTATCTCAATTTCAATTTAAATATGGGTTTGACTCACACTCTCATCTCAATGTTCTAACAGATATTTACCATCTAAAAAGAGGAAAAAAATAGTCTCCTTCTAAAGAAATGGACTATTGGGAATCGACTGATTAAACGAACAAGTATGAGAGTAGAGTAAAGAGACACGGACACCAAATATACGTGGTTCGGGACAGCGGGGTGCCGTCAGTATATCCATGGACAAAGGAGGAGCGACAATCTTCAATATGAGCGGTAACAATGGCGGAATATAAGAAAACGCGAACCCTAATCTCACAGAATACAATGAAGAGCCCTACTTCTCTTGTAACACCGAAAATACATAATCCATACCGTGGGGGGCAAAGCCCCCCGCACCCCCTAAGCAAATCAATATCAGGTTCGGGTTTGGGCCTCGCGGCCCACTCCCTTCGCTTCCGCCACAAAAATTGCGTTGGTATCCACAATTCGGGTTGCACAAAATTTTAATCGGATTTGGGTTACACCACGAAAAATTCAAGACATATCTAACATGTAATATATGAGTTGATACCATAATTATCTATAAAAAGATAGATATCATGTGTGAATCTATCTATAGGTATAGTATAGTATTGAGTGATGCATGATTCAGGTATGACCTGTAAATCCAGCATCCTTTCCAGAGGTATTACTGCTGTCTTTTTTGCAACTTCTGTTATTGCTGGAAGTATGTCGTACGGTTCAACAACTATCCCTATCGAATTATTTGGTCCCCGCTCGTCATTAATGGAATCAGGGTTACTTCTAGCAAGAAATATATAGAAGAGTTTAGCTAGCCCAGTATCCATCCATCGTTTACGGCTATGACTATTGGAGTATCTAATCCTATTCACTCCTCTAACTTGTGTCTCTCAGTATCATTATCGGCGTAGCAAAGTGCTTTCGCTGATGGTGTTCCTTCCGATCTTTAGGTGTCCCTACTGTACTCCAGCTTGAACAAAACCAGACATGTGGAATAACAGATCTAAGAAAAGAGGATCATAAGGGCACATTTATCCCTAATAACACGTCCGAAAACTAACAACAATTTACTCAGACATTATTTGGGAAAAAGAAGACAGGGTCCTCAAACACTTCTACACTATTCATGTTATGATGAACTACAATAAACTTCTCCCCTAGGACATCGTCTATATCAGGGATGGATCGAGGAGATCGGGGATGATATCCGAAACCTATGGGATTTTCCAAGTTCCAGGTGGGTTCGAGTTCTAAAATTTAACATGATAAGGTCCTCGAGTCCAGGACTTAGGAACCGGTCTTATACATGATAGGATCTAGACATCATTAAAAAATATAAGGTACCCTAACCCGATCATCCTACTTTTATCCAAATTCTAATTCGTCCGTGGCTCCACGCCGTCGGCCCCTTTCCAGAAAGAATTTAGAGTCAGGAGCTTTTAACAACTCTCACTTATCTCTGTATGCATAGTGATATTTACAAAAGATGGAGATTGATACTGCACAAACCTTCATCTTCGGGCAACCTCTGACCGTGAGAACAAGCTGCAGATAACAATAAGAGAGCCAAGGATGCCAATGACAGAACTACTAAGCAGCGGGACATCTGATCGATCTTCGGTTTCTCTGTGCTTCGGTTCTTTGAAAGCAAGCCAGCAGAAATTTCAACAGGATGAAGAAGCTCGCGTATCTTGAATTTTGAATTGGATGGGTGCAACTGCTACATTTATAGTGTAGACCTACCTATCTTCCACTCCATGGAGCCCACCTTTCCACGAGATATTTCCATGTCAGTTCACTCCTTTTTTTCTCCTTTTTCCTTTTTCTTTGAGTTATAAGACAGGGTGTATGGAATTAGCATGTAGATCATGAAGAGGACAATAAAGTTGCACATAAGCCGTTCACGGCTCAGGAACCTGTCAGTTCCAGTTCCATGGGCTGTGGAACCAGCCCTGACCGCCTTTGACACAGTTCAAGGACAGTCTAAAACCAAGTTTGGAACCATGATTCCAACTAGTTTGGGACCACCAATTCAAAATAGATTGTTTCAGCATTTTTTTGATAGAATGAGACGTTTCAAGTACACGATTCTTAAGGGCTTCCTCATTTTATAAACGCTTTGGGAACCTTTTCATATCTTCTCATCGATATGGAAAAAAGGGCTCCCCAAAGAATTTATAAATTGGGAACTCTCTTTTATTTATTTAATCACATAAAATTATAAATATTAATTTTGAAAATTTAAACACATTTGATTTCGTCCAAACTTAAAAGGTTTGTCAGATGTTCATATTAAATTTTAAATTTTGATTTATTTTTTATTTACTGGGTTCCGAGGTGCTTCAAGGTCAGGCCCGAGCCTAAACCGGCCGTGCCACCGCTAGTTGCACACATGTCTCACTTATGAAAATTGAACTAAACAAAGGAATAAATTCTTAGGTGATCATACCTTACCGCGTGGCAAGAGGAAGTGCCAATTAAAATGTGACAAACGAGCAAATTAGTATTAATCGTCCGAGTACTTACCATAATTAACACTAATCAAAGTTATTTGATTAGTTTTTCCTGTAGGACCATCTATTTTTTTTTTTCAAACTGAGGACAATACCAATTGTATGGAGTCGCATTTTTCAAACTCAAGTTGTAATGATAATAAATATGAGACTGTCTTAAATTTTGAAATGGGTGGGTGCTAGCTACTGCTACATTCATGATAGAGACCTTCCTATTTTCCACCCCATGGAGCCCGCCTTTCCTCGAGATATTTCCAAGTCAATTCATTCTTTTTTTTGTGGGTATATTATATAAAAAAAAGTA
The DNA here is from genome assembly GCA_037672795.1 of Lagerstroemia speciosa. Taxonomy (NCBI): domain Eukaryota; kingdom Viridiplantae; phylum Streptophyta; class Magnoliopsida; order Myrtales; family Lythraceae; genus Lagerstroemia; species Lagerstroemia speciosa. The sequence continues at coordinate 1,535,249 of CM075298.1, forward strand.
TACAATTTAATCATTTTCTTAAAAAAATAAATGTTTTAAATTTAAAAAATAAAATCATGTAATTTTATCTTATTTCTAAATTAAGTTAAACCTTTCAAATTTTAAAAATAAAATCACCCGGTCTCCTTTTATTATCAATTTAAGCAAGATATTTCATATTTTAAAATTAAAATCACATTTTTATTTTAATATGAAATTGGACTAATATATTTAACCTTATATTAGGTGCTTAGGTGACTAATCTTTTATCCTTTTTTTTTATTGCAAGATAAAAAAATTAATTTTTTTTAAATTTACACTAGTTTCATATATAAAGTTCTCTTAATATTTTCTCGTAAGTAATACTAATCTTAAGTTAAGAGAAAATTACTACGTTAATTTTTGAACAAACATTACACTATTTTTATTAATTTGTAAGTGCGTGATAAGGAAAAATCAAGTAGAATAGATAGCACAAGAAAATTAGTTTTTCATTTTATATTTCAGTTCCCTTTGTTAATAAATAAAAAATATTTTTTTTTATTTTTAAAATTTGAAGAGTTTGACTTAATCTCAGCCAGGTTGCATGTGTTAACGTGGTCAGCAAATATTTCTATGGTAATGCCCTGAACTTTATACTTGCATTGCAAGGGTATCAAGTAAATTCATATCAGTATAAACCAACCAATAAAAGAAGTTCTAGATCAATTTAAATTAAATTTGAGTAAACTTTGTATAAAAAAAAATTAGAGAACTGGTTAGACCAGATTGTGAAATGTTCAAATATATTCTCGTTATGATAGCTTTACAAATACGCAATTATAATTTTTAATTTATTACCTGAAATTTATCCAGTAAGATATATTCACCTCATTTCTCAAAAGGCCTAATAGAAAACCACCCTGATCATCGTAGAATCTAGGGAAAGCCCACCAATGTTTCTTTTGACACAGAAGCATAAATAAATTGAATATCGAGCCCAATTCTGAGGATGGTGCTCTAAACTCTTCAGCTATCTTTCCTGCGGATAGCGAGCACACCAATCAACTGAAGAGCCAGCCTCTTCCATGGCGTGTGCTTTGCCATTACCATCCACCGTGTCTTCGTTTTACGGCCAAATCATAGCCCCTGCGGCTTCGCCTTCGGTGCGAGTGCCGTGGGGAAGCTAGAGGAACAGAGGCATCATTGTCTCTGTGAGAGCCTCCAATGGGATAGCGCTGGTGGAGAAATCTGACGTGGGGCAGGTGAATAGGCTCCAGGCCACTCACCTCTCTTAAACACGAGGGATTGGACGGATGTGGTTTTCTGTTTCTAATAAGTACAGCCACATTGAACACACATTGAAGTCACATTTAATTCTTTTTCAACTGTCACAACTGTCCTCTCTCTCTCTGCTATGAAGCATCCGGTTTACCCCTTGTTCTCGTTGCAAATAGAGTAAGGAGAGCCATTGTACAACAACTTTCCAGAAATTAATAGAAGGAATGCTGCCATATTTCCTTCTCTGATATGCTCTATTTTTGGTCTCTCGCTGGTGATCTGTTTCTTTGTCACAGAGCTACATCCCGAAAACCTTGAAAAGATAGTCCCCGGCTCAAGAAAGAGCTCTCCTACACTGATATCCACCAGGTAATTGATCGACCATTTAATTTTGGTCTGATTATGTCCACTGATTACCGTGAGCATTTCAAATGTGTAATCCCAAATTGAGCATCTCTGTCTCCTCGTGGTGATTCGTTTGCTCATCGTGATATGTTGGTTGAGTGAGCACTGTGTAATCGATGGAGGCAGTCACGGGTTCATTATTAGGACTTAAGGAGATACGGGAGTACAAGGAGAGATCATGGTGCATTTCGAACTCTTCCAATAGTTATCTCCAAAATGTTTTGAAATCTCCAATAATCTAGTACTATGCTTGATCAATGATGGCTGTTACTTATAATTCCAGGTTTCTCTTACTTCCTATTGGAATTTTGTGAAAATGGACAGAGATTCATAGGAAAAATGTTCGGCTACCTTATCTTCTGGTGACAAGTAAATCTCAGTCTGGAGGGCTTATGGTTTCTTGTCTTGGTCGATTGCTTGATTTGGGTGTGAGTAGGTTCCAAAGATTATAAAGATCGTTGTCAACTGTGGCATTGGAGCTCCTTCCCAAAATGCATAGGGTTTGGAAGCGGCCATGAACGATATGGCACTCATTACGGGGCAGAGACCCGTGAAGACTTGAGCAACGGTACCGCTGGCTGCTTTCAGGATCAGAGAGGGCCAACCACTTGGAATAGCAGTCACACTCAGAAGAAATGTGAGCATGTCTTTGCAGCTTAATTTTCCTTTCTATTCGGATTCATTCATTTAGATATTTTCTTTGATTCAACGAGGTTATATGTTTGCTCGAAGACAGTGAATGCAGTTCTGCTTTATACTTCTTGGCTTGTTTTTTGATTGTTCAATTTTGCAGCGCCCACCTTAGGAGGCCTTCTAGCCTTTAGATATGATAAGAATGCTGGACAATGTGTAGTGGCAGAATGAAGAATTCTATTTCAACAATAGAGACCAACAAGTACTAGAAATGTTTCTCTATATTGACCGTGACTGTTGCTGGTGAAGTACTAAACTGAAGTTGGTGTTTTGTTTTTGTGCTCTTATTCTCGTTAGACAGCACAGTTCAGAGTTCCTTTTTCCCCTTGTCATTTGGTCAAATGTAGGAGCATGCTTTATCTTTCCTTTTTGTAGATGAGAAGTACGGGATACAATGGTAACAGCGATTGCACATGTAGAATACAAGCTTCCTGTCTTTTCCTCTTTTGAGTTGCGCAATGCATCAATATTTATGGATCCAAGACTGATGACAAGCTCGGGCTGATCTGTAACAGTTGATGTACTCATTCCTCGACCAACTGATCAACCTGGGGCTTCCCAGGACAAGGGACTTCCAGGGTGTGAACCCGAACAACTTTGACGGCAATGGGAACTACAGCATCAGGATTCATGATCAGAGCGTCTTCCCTGTGATCAAGTACGATGCCCTCGGGAAGCCCAGAGGGATGGACATGTGCATCGCAACAACAGCCAAGACCGATCAGGAAGGCCAGAGGCTGCTGGCCCTGATGGGGATGCCCTTCAGAGAAGGCGGTGGCCCTGCAGTTGTAGAGCTCAAGGAGAAGCTGAAGGCCCACCATTTTGATTCAAAATCTAAGGGTAGGTGGCGAAAATGAGTTTAACTGTTGTTCTGCCTGTGGTCTGTATTAAGATAGAAAGTTCATGTAGCTTTATCTTGTTGTATTGGTTTCGAAGTCGTGTGGTCAAGATTACTTTTTGTTAAATAATGAACGCTATTCATTTTTCTGTAGGCGGAGTGATCTTTCAGATCAAGTTGTCAGAAGCTCCCGTCCGGTCTTCGGAAATCTAAGGGCTTGCTTGGATTGGGGTTTATGGAGGATTATGGAAGTGCAAATACAATATTTGTTTGGTTAATAGGAGGTTTATGAAAGTGCAAGTTCAACCATTATCTAGGAAATTAAAATAGGAAGATTATGGATGTTACGGAGGGTTATCTCCACCCTCCATAACCCTTTCCTCCACAAACGTCCTCACCTATCAATCCAAACAAACCTGAAAGGATTTTGACTAATTTAAGGTTGAATTTTATCAGTAACTTGTAACACTCGTCTTTATAGGTTAAATTATTTAAATGAATATAGCTCAATGAAATACAACATATATCACATATAATTAACATAATTTCATATGAGAATGTTAAATAAAATTATATAAAATAAGGGAGACAAAATTTATGATGATGCTTTAAGGATTGGTATTTATCTGTTAATAAAGTCCTCCAAAAAAACTTGTTAAAGTTCATTTCGCTACTATTTTATATAATATTTTCTTACGAAAGTAAATTGGTCGAGCTGATAGGATGCTCTTTTTCTTCTTATGTAAAATTTCGGATTTGAGCTTTGTGAATGTAGACTGCATTCTAGTCGGCCCATGAAAGGGTGGGTTGGGTGGGCCCGGCCCGAATCCTAGGATTAGATAGAGCTACCAAATTGGTCTGGTCTGGTCTGACTCTGAGAAAGGTAACAACCATCCACCTTACCATACCATCATTGCTTAGAGAAGTCGCATAAAGGGAGAAGAAGATGTGCTTTGCTTTTCAGGCTGAGAGGTAACCCTGTCAAAAGGTGAACTCTCAGGCCGCCAACAACAACAGACAGGAAGTCGACTCGGATAGGGAGGGAGGGAGGGAGGGATCTCATCTCGGGTTTTTAGGTTCAAATGTTGTTGGAAGGTAATAGTAAGTAATAAATACGACCCAGATAGTCAAAATCGAAAACCTCCAATCTTGACCTGTGAGTCGGTGAAGAAAGAGCTTAAGTGCATACTCAATCGGATGGTCCGAGCCATCCAGCCTCTAGCCCATAAGTCGATACCCATTGGAAAAACAATTAAAAAGAAAAGGAAGGTCGAATTCGACCAAGATGGTCGGTCTAATCTTAAGTTGCAAAATTGCGGTTGTGCTGTGTCCACTAATAGCTCTATCGATCGATCTCTCTCTATCTTTGGTGTTCTTCCACTACTAGCAAAGTTATAATTCTTTCTCCTATTGCGTTTGTGCCCATCACAGTATCCCCTAATACATACATACACATACATATATATATTTATATATATTTCTGCGACGCTCGTGATCGGAAAATGGACCGGACGTAGACAGCAAATATTCATGCAATTATTACACATTAGGAAAGAGCCCAACGTATTTCCATCATGAGAAATTCCAATTGGCTTCATCTCCTCTTCTCTGTCAATCGCTATCTGCCCGTGACTAGAGGGCTTGTTGAATATCCCAAAAGAAAGAAAAAAAGAAAGGAAGAAAGAAATCAATCTGTCACTCTTTAGTTTATGACTAATATTAGATGAATTCGATATAAAAGTTAATCATTCTTTTGGTAAGAAATAATGAAAAGAAACGGAATAACTTCCATAAAATGAAAATGCAATAACACGTAGGCAAAATTAGTCATCTGTGAGCCCATCTTAAAAACACAAACGAATGAAATTGTAATAAGTGAAGAAAGATAGATCAACACAGTTGGTACTACTATCACCTTTATGATCTAGAGGTCCTGGGTTTAACCTTATCCGTTAGATTTTCTGTGCTACTTATCCCCCTTCCTTTTACATTTTCTAGATTTATGTACCTCATCCGCCAGAAAAATTGTGACGAAGTGATTGGATAGGCATTCCTTAACTCTGTTCTAGAAGGTCGGGTAGAAATTGTGAGATGAAAGATGCAGCATTCAGTTAACCTCACTATTTCTTTTCAATTATAAAAGAGATCAATTTTATGATGAAATAGAAAACGGTAAATAGTGGGACACTTAAAAAAGTATTAAAGAGGATTGAATTCAACTACTTTCTTCTAGATTAACCTAGTATTAACATAACCATTTCATTATGCAAGTTCTCTCTTATTATTATCTAATGTAAAATTAATCCTTGAAAATTATAAAAAAATTTTACTGTGGGAGATTTGTATAACAAAATTTCTTATTTCTTGCGCACTGGATATTTACTAAATAGGAACGACTGTTCTTGCCTGTAACCAAGTAAAGCAAGAAATTAGAAGCTTCCACATGTCAGAGGGACAGCAATCCCACGTCAATTTCCGGCATTTGCCAACAGGATGCTGGACTTCGACCGTCCCCAACCCCCAGCTGTAGTCCCCCTCCCACGATAAAGAGCACGATAAAGAGCAGTTAAATTACGTAAATAATAGGGTAAATTATATCAAAAAATACGTGGTTTGTTTCATTTCTCAAAAGAAGTCAAACATTTTAAATTTGAGAAATAAAATCACATAGTTTCATTTTATTCCCAAATTAAACCAAATCTTTTACATCTTAAAAATAAAATCTCGTAGTTTTCTTTTTTTCTCAATTTAAACCAAACAATTCATCTTTTAAAATCAAAATCACATTAATTATTTTACTATTAAAATAGTTCATTTAACCCGACTTTCAATATTTATGTGACTCATTTTTTTATAACTTTTTCTACAACGTTGGGTAAAAGTATATTAGAATTTTTTTAAATTTACAACAATATCTTATATAAAGTTCTCTTTATATTTTTTAATAACTAATATTAATCTTAATTCAAGAGAAAATTCTTAAATTATTTGTCAATAAAAATCATGTTATTTTTATTTTTTTTGTAAGTACGTGATAAACAAATAAATATAATATATTGCATAAGAATATCAATTTATATTTTAATATATTAGTCAACTTGTTAATAAATAAAAAATATAATTTTTATTTTTTAAAATTGAAGAGTTTGGCTTGATTTGAGAATTAAATAAAATTACATGATTTATTTTTCAGTTTGAAAAGTTTGGCTTAATTTGGGAACAAAACGAAATCTCATGATTTTATTTTTCAAATTTAAAACGTTTGGTTTTTTTTTAGAAATGAAGTAAATCTCATGGTTTTTTATGTAATTAACCCTAAATAATATTAGTATAATATATGTGTCGACTTAGATTTTATTATTTATATATTTATTTAATTAGAATTATCCAATTATTAGGTTTTTTTATATTTTTAGGAAAATTTAGGATATAATAATTATACTTATGTAATTATTGATTATATGTCAAATTTTAATTGGATGTACATATCATGTCATCATTGACACGTGATATAATCGTTTCGCTGAAAAATTTCTTCCCACGATAAAGTCCTGTATATAATGATATCAATTCGTGACATTGCTTATGTGGTTAATAAATGAAATTCATAATTTATTATTATATAAATACTGTCATGTGATAATACTGTTATATAATAAATTTGCTCCTCCCATACATCCTTTGTTCGTTCGATCGCATTTCATTACCGATAACTTATCAAAGGAGACACACATGTTAGAATAATTTCTTGGAGTAACATTACATGTGGCCAACGTATTTCAAATTTATTAACTGTTAATTACGTTCATGATTTTAATATAAAAGATGATATATTGATGGATATTTGTCAGTTAAGGAAATCAAAATTCGAGGATTTTAAAACTTGAATTTTAAAGTTGTCTCTCCTCCTGCTAAATAGTTGAATCGGTTTTCTTCCTCCTTAAGAGATACCAAACCGATTGAAAAGGGCTGGTTTTTTCGGATCTATAAAAAGATTTTGAAAATTAAGAAAGGGGGTTGGTTACTAATGGGGCATTGAAGAAATAACAAACAAGTTTATGAACAGAGAAAGATCGCAATTGCTTCTGTCAACCGGTAGGTAATCAGAGAAAGGTAAGGAGACCAGTAATTGATCAGTGTTCATCATTCGTCGCATTCTAACCATGGATTAAGCATCTCAAAACTCAACTCATGTGCGTTCGAAATGTGTATAACCAGACTCTAGCATGGAAATGTTGTGTTAGATTTTGTAATAGTGCCATAGAAATCTGCATTACATTAGTTTACAACATATGCCAAGGAGTAAAAGAAAAATAGGATAAAAAGAGTACGGGAAATTCTCGAGTGAGATCGAACTCGTGACTTCCTCTAGGTTATAAAATAAAAGTGGTACCGATATAAGAAGGTCTATTTCTCAAAAAATAAGAATTAAGCAGCACTAATCAATGGTGTCGAGAGTTACGCAATTACATCGCACAACGTTAATAAGAAAATGCAAGAAGATGCCACGAAAGGCCAAAAAAAAAAAAAAAAGGCGACAATCAATCTCTCTCTCTCTCTCTCTCTCTTCTAATTCTCAGCTTCCTCTGATTTCTTTGTTGCCCGCCTCTGTCACTCCTCTGCTCATCATCCTTTAACTATCCGCTTCGAATTCAAAAGCTGCCGCTGTATTTTCCTTTCTCTCTCCCCCTCCCCTTGCCGGCTGCAATGTCTTTTGTTTTGGGTGGCGGTGAAGGAAGGTGAAGCTCCGGGCTCGGGACGCTTGAACCAAGAAGGATGGCAATCTATAACGGCCCCTCCTTCAACGCGGTGCTGTCCAAGCAGACCTCAATCTTCGGCCTTCGCCTCTGGGCAGTGATCGGTATCTTCCTCGGCTCCCTCATCGTCGTCGCCCTCTTCCTCCTCTCCCTCTGCCTCACCGCCCGCCGCCGCAGCACCACCACCAAGCACCGCGCCGGCCCACTCCCGAAGTCCTCCCCTCCGGTCTCGAAAGAGGTCCCAGAGATCGTTCCCTACCTCGCACCGCTGTCAAACCCGGAGGTCCAAATCGACATGGGGAAGGTGGAGCACCGGGTGGTATACTCTGATCGGCACTCCAGTGGGGAGAGCCGGGGGACGGCGGGGCTCGAGGCGGCATCGTCTGGGAGCAGTGGGAATGTGGGTCCGGAGGTCTCTCACTTGGGTTGGGGCCGGTGGTACACTCTGAGGGAGCTGGAGGCCGCCACTGGTGGGCTGTGCCAGGAGAATGTGATCGGGGAAGGCGGGTACGGAATTGTTTACCGCGGTGTGCTCGGAGACGGGACCAAAGTAGCTGTCAAGAACCTCTTGAACAACAGGTACAGCACAAATAGCCTCTTTCATTTGAAATCGAAATCGATCACCGTTCGCAAATCAGAACGTCAGGATGTTAGTCAACCTTCTCGAGCAATTCAAGGTTTTACGTGGGTTGGTTTGGAATTTAGTGTTCTTGGTCGGCGAGGACATGGGTTATTCATCTTGAGGTATTAACTGTAATCAGTATCTGTCTGTTCAGCCTTGTCTAGAAAACATCATGCTTTGGGAAATAAATTCTCTGCAATTGCGAGGCCTTGCATTATATTTCCTAGGTTCGAATTGGGTCCTGTAATTCCTCTTGCTACAACATGTTCTGCAAAAATTTTCAAGGTTTATGAATTAGCAGGGGGCAAGCTGAGCGGGAATTCAAGGTGGAGGTCGAAGCAATCGGTCGTGTAAGGCACAAGAATCTCGTTAGGTTGCTGGGCTACTGTGTTGAGGGAGCGTACAGGTAATGATACTCTGTACCCCGCCTGCAAATCAACACAAGGTTCTTGTCGAGTGTTGGCGAAGTTGGTCTTTCTCCGAGCTCCTCTGCAATTCATCTTCCTTCTTTGTAGGATGCTTGTGTACGAGTATGTCGACAATGGCAACCTGGAGCAGTGGCTTCACGGTGAAGTTGGAGAGGTCAGCCCACTTACATGGAACATCCGCATGAACATCATTATTGGAATCGCGAAAGGGTAATCACCTGTCGATTACGACTCAATTCTGAAACTATTCATGGGGTCGTCCTCTTGTCTTTTCCGTGTCATCGATTCCGTTTTTGTTATTCACAACCTTCCAGGCTTGCGTATCTTCACGAGGGCCTTGAACCTAAGGTTGTCCATCGAGACGTGAAATCCAGCAACATACTGCTCGATTGCCAGTGGAATCCGAAGATGTCCGACTTTGGACTTGCTAAGCTCCTATGTTCGGAGACAAGTTACGTGACAACCCGTGTCATGGGAACTTTCGGGTATGCCTGCATCCCTCTGCTTCTTGTCGGCTGTCTTTTCTTTTCCGGGATTCGGACATGTCAGTGTGGAGAATGCTAATGTAACAGCATCTGCTGTTGTCCCTTTAGCTATGTAGCACCAGAGTATGCCTGCACTGGTATGCTAAACGAGAAGAGCGACATTTACAGCTTCGGGGTACTTATCATGGAAATAATTACCGGGAGAAGTCCTGTCGACTATAGCCGACCAAAACCAGAGGTCGGTGATCTCGAACTCCTCGTCATATAGGACTTCATCGTGCTTTTCGTTAGTTTTTTTGTGGCACAGATCCCGGAAACAACCACTTCATTGCAGGTGAATCTGGTGGACTGGTTCAAGACAATGGTTGGAGATCGAAGGGCAGAGGAAGTAGTGGACCCGAAGCTGCCTGACATTCCTGCTTCGAAGGCACTCAAACGGGTTCTCCTGGTGGCTCTTCGCTGTGTTGATCCCGATCCAACCAAGAGGCCCAAGATGGGACACATTATCCACATGCTCGACGCCAATGACATATTGATTCGTGAAGTAAGCTGCATCTCTTCACTGTAAAAGACTGTAGATGGGAGTTCCTTTGTTGCCGGTATCCGTCTCCATTCTTAGCGGCACGGTAAATGCAGGGCTACCAGATCAGGAAAGAACCTCCGAGCTCAGACCACGATTATCAGCAGCGACTGGGAAATAGGAAGATGAACGGAGGAGACCTCAAGAGGGAAACAAGAGAATGTGACAGCGGTCGGGACTATCTTCGGCCAAGTGGATGGAGATAGCACCTGTGGATGATCGTGGAGTTCTGCTGTCTGTTGTCTTGTCGAGTTAGCTTTAGGATTTGGGATTGTATACGTATGTTTGTACTTAGTAATAATCTGCATATATTTTTTTTAATACATAGCTTTCTTATGTTCTTTGCCCTCATGTAATGTGTAATTGAACCTACAGAATTGGCTGGCTCGCTCCTTTCCTGTCAGGAATTGCTTCTCTGGCCTGAACTTGGTAGCTTCTCAGGTCTCTTTATAGAACCATCCCCTTCAAATGAGACCACCTCACAAAAGAATGCTCTTGCAGTCCGGTTGTCAGCATCGTTCGCTTATAATACAAATTAAAAAATAGATCCAACGGCACATAATCATCTTCTCTACTTGTTGATTGATCCAACGGTTGGATCATAGGATTTCCTCTCGCAAGAAATTTGTCCTATAGATACAGCCAGTGCGCGCAAGAAGCAGCCCCAGTGTGGAGGCCCCGAGCTTGGTCGAATACGGCTGGCCTCGGGTGCCCGACTTGTGATTTAGAAGCTAGAAGGCCCAAAATCTGATTAATCTGGATTCGAATTATGTCAAATTTTTAGAGGGTAAATCTCTTTTGATTATAACTTTTTTTTATTTACAAAATTTAAATCCGATACTCTATTTAAAAGAAGAGGTGTCCGCCTATTCCAATCTTCCCATATTGATCTGGCTCATGGCTTTTGCAGGAGAGGGGGCCCAACCAAGAGCCAGCTAATTCAGTGGGGGGAAACTCTGATTTTTCGAGTCTCTCTCCCATCCTGCGACTGCCGTCTTCGCGTCTCGTGTTATTTTCTCTTCCCTAATGCTGGTCCAGGCGCATGTTCACCATCCCCCCCCCCCCCAATAAAGTTGGGGGCCCATCACTTGTTGAAGAGAGAGGGTACATACGCCCGGATCACCCATGCCCGGATCAGCCAATAAGCTACTGATCGTGTTGGGCCTTTCTTCCTGGCTCTATTATCCAATTATGCCAGAACATGCCCTTCTTGCCTTCTAGTGGCAGAATTATTGAAAACCTGGAACAGGAAACTACGCATGCACAATATGGGAAAAATTCTACACAAGCTGAACCAAAAGGGTAACCAAAAGGGTTAGGTTCACCTGACGAATGGTTCACGGGGGTTGTAGATTGAGGTAGATTTAAGAGAGACGTACAGGATGCAGGTAGCGGCAACGCCTCCTAAACACGGAAAAACTGTTAAGATGTTGTATAAATATTACCGATATTATTATTTTTTGCTAAGTTATCTTATGTCTTTCTCTTGAGCCCGTCGTATTACACTTCATTTAACTTCCCCCGAGTTTAACTTCTCACTAACATGTATTCTTTCATATGAAAATCTGAGTTTTGAGATGTGTACATGACCGGAAAGAACAAAACAGCTCATTATACTTCATATATATATATATATATTTGTGGGTGTGTGTTTTGACACATACATGAGCTGGCTTTTAGATAAACATGTTCGTGTCCTCTTTGTCAACTTCTGTGATTGTCCACATACTCCTCTGCTGACTTGGCTTTCCATGTAGGATGTATCTTCCTAGGAGTTTGAGCCCACAGTCCTACATTCTTAGCAGCTTAGCTATACTAGATGAAGAGGATAGAGAAAAGGAGTGTTTTTAATTGAATGGTTCAGGTATGATGCTTTGCCATCCAAAGGCTATATTACTGTGGAGATACAGTACCGTGAGGATTTTGTAAAATCTTTCTACTAAAAGAAAAAATTGTATAAATTGAAATAAGTGTGATCAAGTTGTGATCTTTTTTCTTTTATTTTTTTAAATCATGATCAAACGGTGTTTGCTTCAGCTTATCCAAGCTTCGGCCAAGTTAAATGCAGATTATTCATGCTCAGTTTTAGGGGATTAATGAGTAAAATCTTGCGGCCTAACCCCCAACAGGTTTTGAACTTAGACAGGGGTGGTGGGAAAGACAACAAGGCCACGATGGCAAACCTCTTGGGTCACTTTGATCAAAGAACTCTTGCTTAAGGTCAGTTTGGTCATTAATGCTTGTTTTGTGTCACTTTGGTCACTCACTTTTCGTAAAGGGTCCACTTTGGTCACTCACTTTTCGTAAAGGGTCCCTTCAATACTTCAAGAATAAGGCATGCTCTTTCCTCGATCTATCCCATCTTCCACCAATATGCTTCAGGATTCAAGACGACATCGCCCGAATGTGTTGCACGACAGAACATTAGAGTTAGTCAACCATGGAATATTTTCCTCCATTTGGGTCCACATAGGGAAAACTGGCATCAGATCGACTTCGAAGCCAAACGAATTTCTCCAAAACGATGCTTAAAGAGGATAGCCAAGAACAGTCAAGAACGTTCATAGTTCCTTACAAGAGTCGCAGCTATCTTACCACACATCATGGGATCGCAAAGCTGTTAATTCGATCAGTTTGCTAGTCTGGAATGCTCGCAAATCCCAACTGTTGGTACTGCTGATACCTCCAAGAACATTCCTTCTTGACAATCAAAATCATTCCATGGACATTTTCCAAAATTGAAGATAAAAAGGACCGTAACAGGGAATCTAGTCCCCACATTTTTGTTCAATCTCTTCGAGACTATCCTCTCCCAAGAACCTGAAGGGGAAAAAAGACAAAACCTTGGCCTTCAAGTTGCCAAAAGACAGAATTACATCACGCTTTGTGGGCAGAATCATTCACAACCTAGTGTTTTCTCCGACATCGTTCTTTCTCTCCACTCTGTTACATATGAAAGATCTGTGAGCTCAGACATGTCAGAGAGAAATCAAGTATGCCAAAACTCAAGTCCATCATGAGTTGTTGAAGGCTGATCATGTAATCAGTTGAAAATTTACAAACATTCACATTTCCCCAACTGTAGGCACTGACACTGCCAAGAACATGACTCGATACCATACAAGACAGATTGTGTGAAGCAACTGCATATTTGATCATACAGCTCTTCATTCTTCGACTCATCTCAGTTCAATTAACTAAGATCTTATAATAGTTTTGTTCAAGCATATAAAAGGGAAGCAAGGAACTGACCCCTTTGCTTGAAAGGTTCATTCTTCTTATTCTGTATCATTGAGTGCTTGCATCTTGCATGGTGCTGCCCAATTTAGCCCCATGCTGCTTAATTATCTGTACTGCCTGCAGAAGGATATCTTGTTGTGCAGAATATAACTCATCTTTGCTCTGAAATAACACACCCAGAAAAAAATGAGTCAGTAAATATGTCAAAACAATGCAAAGCAAGCGTGCTGAAAGGAAAGATAATCATATTCAAACCGCATAAATCTCTTGGCATTTGATAAGGAACATGGAACCTTAATAAGCGCATCAGATTTCAAACTTCAAATTTGTCTCTCAGTTGTAAGTGCAAACAAAAAGAAAGTCACAAATGTGAATAAAACTTGTATGAAATAATTGTAGGAGGAAGACAGATGTACATGAAAAGCTATAATGGAGCTGATACGCCAACAGCTCAGATAGAAATTTACGGAGTCTAAAGTTCAGAACTTTGTAAACAAAGATCAACGTCATCTATCGGACAGAGCACAAAAAAGGTTATGTGCAAGTGATTGTTACATATCGAGAAGAAATATTTACCATGTGAGTGAGATTACATCCAAGAGTCAGTTCCGCATATAGATTTTCTACCCGTGACAAGAAACAGTAAGGGAACTCCTTCCCCAAGAAAACTTTGGGGTGTACTTTAAGCATGTTTTTTATGTCATTTGTCACCTGGGGAATCTTGTCCAGATCATCACTATGGAGTGGGATTTTCGTTACCATGGCACGCCATTCGGCACGAGACTTATTTACAATAACCTATGAACATCAGAAATCATGCAAAAAAGCTGGTGATAATTTAAAATAAGAATTAATAAATGAAGCATGAAAAGCAAGCCTTGCAAAATTTTTCTGCACGCATGTGACGCAGTTCTATGATGAAGGAGTTTAAAGGTGTGAAGTGAGGTAGTTGATAGAAAAAGAATTTCTCCCATTTACCGGCAGGCAAGGACCAAGCCATGAATATAATTAATAATGGCATCCAAGAGATAGCAAACTTGAATAAGCTCGCAAATAGCACCCCAAGGTCTCATCGGAGCCTCATGACAGTTCAGATGGGGTTTCAAGACTAGAGCTTGGGCCGCTATGGACATCCATGATAATGAAAGGCAATCATTTCATTGATTACAAATAATACCAGTAAAATAAGAGTCACAGTTACCCTGATTATAGATGAAATTCTACATGATCTTGTTACTCACCTGACTAGAAAACAGGGAGTTGGGAACAATTACTGGAAACTTCTCAGAATTAAGCAGCGATGTAGTTGTGAGTCCCATATCCACAACCTGACCTTCTACAGATCCAGCCTGAATAAAAATAATATTGAGAAGATCCATTCAGAGGTTTATTCTTCAATCTTTCACAACAATGGATGTTAAAGAGACAGAAAGAAATTCCACAAATGAAACAAGATAATAGTATTGTTCACAAACTCCATAGATGCTTAAGTAAATAGGATAATATCAACAATGATCCTCATGCAAAAGTAACAATTAGTGCATGTAGTATGAACCAAAAAACACTTGATATTCTAATAATGTTCAGCATAAAGTATAAACATTCCGGCTTAATTGCATTATGGCAATAGTAGTTGAAAAAATAATTTCATATCAAAATCGTGTTTTAAGAGGGAACTTGATATTCTAACAGTTGCCAGCATAAAGCATAAAACTCAGTCTGAACTGCATTTACAGTTTAAGGTACTTCAACGAATAGTTTCATATCAAATATTATGTATCAATAATAATTAATATGTTGTCAGTCGTAAATCAACATATCTTGGCTCATGAAATGATGGAATGTATCCACATTATGGTTAATCATATCAACAACAAAGTACGTTAACATGCATTAACATACTTTTATGGTATCTCCCAGGGAAAAGGGCTTCGAAAACTGCATAGACAACCCACTAAGCATATTTCCAAGAACATCTCTAGCAGCAAAAGCAGTAGCGACTCCTGCACCAGATCAAACCAAACACATTTACAAAAGGGTACTAGACAAGACATGTCACCTAAGGTTTGGCATATAGAGGTCAGGCCAACATAGTCTACAAGAAGTGATAGAAAGTGGGCATGAAACATTGTTCTCAGAACAGTCAACACCATAATCATGAATAACCAAGTTATTGTAGGAAATATGTATGAAAATATATCAAATCACTTCTTAGTATATAGGGACATCACTTCTTTGCATTAGGAAGGCACAAAGCATTACAATGGCCAAAGAACATAACCTGCAATAGGGTTCAATACTCAAGTTTGCATGAAATAGGAAAGATACAAGTGATAGATGACCGTCAATGGAACTTTCATTCATACACAATAGCCAAATTTTGAAGAGCAAGAAAAAGAATACTTTTACATCACTTCACAAACTAATCGTCTGAGTTGTTGAAACTGCTCTGGGCAAACTGTCTTTCAGTTTCACAAAAAAGATGTCGAAAGATAGTGTCTAAAATGCCAGTTCACGTACTCATCCCCAAAAAATTATAATAATAAAGAAATACCATTATACTTACTACCTTGAAATAATTCACTAACACAAATAGGTTGATAAATTGAAAGGTAATAATGGCTAAAGTACCTCCTATACCACCCACAGTGATTATTGATTGCACAGGCACCCCACATGCCTCTGCTATAGCCATGACACCGATAGCAAGTAGCCCAACAGATGAAAGCTTGTCCAAAGCAATCAATTTCTCTCGATCAACCCCTGCCAAACTCTTCACAGCTGATGCACGAGAGAATGCATTTGTTTTCCATCGGTGCAAAAACCATAAAAATGAAAGAATAACTGCACCCCTCAATGCCTCTACAATATATTGAGATGCTATCACCTTCGGAGCCACCATAATAGCACTATAAATCAAAAGAAAAATATATGGATGCTCATAAATTAAAATAGTACTATGATAGAACAATGAATAAGCATGAACCCAACAAGGATGTTGCTTTATAACTCACATCTGAGAAAATGCAACGAAAGTGAGTAGATATCTAATAGGATCCTCCAGAGCACCCCAAAAACTTTTCTCATATGGAACTTCTTCCCCCAGAAAGGTTCCAGGAAATAAAGCGACAGAACCTCGCATGGCATACTTGTGAAACCTCCTCAAAATTCTAGGCATGATTACCCAGGCCAATACAGTAGCAACTGTGGTATAGGTAACAGGAAGAATAACATTTTTAAGATGAGGGTGGGATTCAAGCAGCTGCTGAGCATATGGACTGAATTCATCAGAAGCTTCTTTAACCTTCTGCCCTGCATAACTCGCAGCATCCATTGTACCATGCCAAGCATCTCTGAGCTTATCAGCCCAATCACTTCCAATCAGACTAGAGTCTCCCTCACCCATTTCACCTGTACCTGAAACAGCTGAAACTTCACTGTCCCGCGGTTTATCTCCTTTGCCCCCAAAAAATGATGAGTACGGCCTAGAATTCAAACCAACGCCCATCAAGAGGGGATGCACTACACTCCCAAATTGTGCACAAGAGGATTTGGAGGGTAATGCTCTGGCACTTGTATCTTTGTAACGGAGGTTGTCGAAGCAATATACAGAAGCCAGCGTCCTGGCATGCGCTGATGGAAAATTTTTAAGGGTTCGAGATGCGACTGAGCAGCAAATATTTTTACCGAATGTTTCCATGTGGACTTGCGCGGGAGACATAGAACTGGACATATAAGAGTTTCCCGACAGCAACAGCTGAAATTTTGAAGAGGGTTTGGCGGATTTGCCTACGTACTTCAAATGGGAGAATATAACTCTAGCCATCGAACAGTTTACTGAGAAAAGACAATCCGCAGAACAGATAGAGGATCAGAACGAGAGGTTGCCTGAACTTGATTTTGCCGAAGATGTTCCCATGCAGAAAGAAATTACATCACATCGCAGCACATCATCATGACTGCAAACCAAATCACGCAAAGTGGCGCCGCCATAAGCCATTCACCTCTCTAGCACATAATAGAGTCAATGGAACATGATCACTCACCGTTCAATCTAGGGTACGAGGGCGTGTTTTAACGCCGAAGCTAGACAAATTAAGGCGGTGAATCGCCAACTCAAAGAGGATTAAACAAGTGAATCACCAGCGCATAGCTTGACCGTCACAGGCCACAGCACGGCAGAATCTTCGATTCCCTGCCGTTTCACAGAGCATGCGATATAACACTAATCCAAGCTCCATTGGCATGGAGAAGGAGGATCCATCGCAAAGCAGTACAGAAATGCTTTCGGCACTGCCAGACGGTCTGCAAGTTTCCGAAGAGGGGGGAATATTCGCACACTGATCTTTATTTTTTTTTCCCCTTAATTAATTAAATTAAATCATATTTATTGATTATCAAACAAAATTATGTCCGGCTGAATTAGGCCTCCAATGAGCCCACTGGGCTTTTCTCAGATGAACTTGACTAGGCTGAAGTGGCATCGCAATGAAACCGTGGGCTTTCTATTGGGCTCCGAAGATCACCACTGCGCACATGGCGCACGTTAGAGAAATCAATAGTTAAAGCGCCCAACCGTGCGCCTTAAATTGGAATCAGTCGTCGCTTGGCGTCTGACTCGAACGGACCACCTCGACTGACTCGGCCCTGCGCTCAGCTCAGCTAGTGCAGCCACAGGAAACTCGGCATAAACGCTCTCCGCCTCTGGGCTGCTTGATCTGCTGCTCCGACAATGGAGTTTCTGAGAAAGAAGCATCGCCTATCTCTCTTGATTATCTCCGTTTTTGCTATTTCTTCGGTCTCTTTTTCTGCAAAAATGTCCTCTCCTATTGACAACTACCTGTTAAACTGTGGTTCCTCCCCCGACGCCACCGTGGACAGCCGTAAATTCTCCGGCGACTCGGCTTCGTCCAACCCTCTCTTCTCGGCCCCAAATCGGGCGATGTCGGTCGTTGACCCGAACTCGGAACTTGGGAGTCTGAAATTTACCAGACGGCTAGAGTTTTCTGGAGACCCGCAAGGCACGCCTTCAAAATCGAAGATAAGGGGAACGACCACATGTTACACCTGCACTTTCAGCAGTTCAATTCATCGAATTTGGAACTTACTGATGCTCAATTTCATGTCATGGTTGATGGATGTGCGTTACTGAACAATCTTGTGGGTGAAAAGACGGTTAAGCCTGTAATTAAGTAGTATCTGATCTGGGTTGAGACTGACAAGCTCGTAATCACATTTTTGCCATCAAAAAGGGGGAAATTCAGCTTTGTTAATGCAATTGAAGTGATATCTGCCTACCCCGAAAGATTTGATCTTGGAGAGTGCGCAGACTGTTGTTGGTGGGAACGTGGTGAATTTTAATGGGCTTAATTGGGAGGTGTTTGAAGTCGTCCATAGGATCGGTGTTGGTGGCCCTAAAGTGACTCCCTTCAATGATACTCTTTGGGGGACTTGGATTCCTGATGATGGTTTCGTGAAATCTGATTTTGGATTGAAAAGGGTGTATTGTATTGGGAGAATTCAGTATCAAGATGGAGGTGCAAGTTGCGAAGTTGGTCCCAACAATGTATACAATTCTGTCCTAGTGATTAGCAGCACAAATGCATCAGTTTCGAAAGTTAATATGACTTGACAGTTTCCAGCAATTGATGGTCATAAGTATCTAGTCCGCTTGCACTTCTGCGGCATTGGCAGTATCTCTATTGGGTTGATATACTTCAATGTTTATGTCAACGGGTTCTTGGCATATAAGGATTTCGATCTCTCTAATGCTTCCAATTGGATATTGGCATCTCCAGTGTACTTCGATCTTGTAGTTGAAGGGGACAGGTTGGACCATCGGACTACAATTATCCACATTCAATTGATGGTATTCTTAATGGTGTGGAGATCATGAAGATGAACAACTCGATGGGCAGTCTTGATGGGCAATGATGTGCTGTGTTTCTTAATGAAGAGTTGGCCGAGAGAGACTATCGGTATTTCGGTTCCTTTAATTGCTGCCATTTGCATAGTGCTGAGTGTTGCCCTAATTGTGCATCGAAGGATGGCAGGGGTTGGCCACTCCAGATCTTGGATGAAATTGTCGGTCAATAGACTGAGGTTGATACGGCTCGGTGAAGTAAACCATTTTCAAGCATGGTAGACATCAGTATGCTACTGTTAGTGTTCTTGTCACAGAAGCATAGTGGTTTGTATTTTACATGTGCTGCTGTACATCTACTGTAAGTTACATGGAGGTGTTCAATCAGAAACGAAGAAGGAATTTTGTACTACTGAGGAATTCCTATTCCACTATAATTGTGATATATATTTATTTCAGTTGTATTGTCTTGGTGCTTTGATCGTGAAGCAATAATATGCAGAAGATTCCATCTCTGAGTTAACTTGCCACCCATATTGTACATATCTAGCTGTTGTCATAATTGGTCATTTCTTCTTGAACACCAGCTGAAGACTCCTTGATTGATGGCTCTTTTGACTTTCTGGGACATTGCAAAGTTGAATTTTGCTGCAATTTTTCCTGAATGGGAGACGGGGTATCTTTTCCGCCCATAAAAACTCACTGATAATCATAAGCTAAGTGTGTTGATCTACTAGGAACTCTCATGATACTTTTTATATCAGCTGCTCCATGTGTTGCAGCACAAAGAGAGGCGCATTCATGCATCAAGTGGTTAGTTCACAGCATCATGCCAGAGAAGGCTGTGGTCCAATAGTATCCACATCAGACTTCACCTTGAAAAACCCAAGCAGACATAGAAAATGACGGTGCCGACAGCAACTAAGGAGCTGAAGAAAACCAGCAAAAGCCCTCCAACAGAAGCTCCAAATTAATAGTCAATGGATTGGAAGTTAGAACCCACAGCACTTGCAGAGAAGATAAGATCAGTACACTTGAGCCTGTGGGCATGCTTGCACTGGACAGAAGAGAGGAGACATGGATTGAACATATTTGTTGTCTACTGGGGCCCACCTTTCACATCTCTTAATCCAAGTAAGTTGGTCTGTATTTTGTGAACACGCACAGGCTAATAAAGAGAGAGTGATTGCCTTTTCCCATCACAGACTGTGTTCTTTAGTGTCCTGGGAAATTGACAATCTAACTACCGACTTATCGTTGGGAGGAAATGAGCTTTCACTTCATCATCACCACTTAGTAATGCCTTGAAAATTTCTCATGACACAACTAGAATTTCTTATCTCGACTATGATTAGTTGCTGTTCACCACTTGGCTTTGGATAAGCCGATCCCGATCCCTCCTCTAATCCAAACAAGCATCATTACTGACACCCATGTCGTGTGTCCTATGATTGTCTAAGGAAATTATGGGATATGTCACTGTTCTGATTTCTGTGAGGTTTAATCCACCTGACATTTGTACTATTTCAGGAATCCTTTCTCCCAGCCTTGTTGGGCATTCGCGTTGGAAGGAGATGTCATATCTCAAGGTCGAAGATCGATTTTCCACGAGACTAGACCCTTCTTCACCGGTCATTAAAGTTATGTGGCTAAGATGCTAACTAGAAGGGACTGTTGGCTGTCCCACCATTTTTGAGAGGCCATTAAAGTCAGATGTTACATATCAGATGGGCACAGGATAGCCTCAGAGGGGGCAATTGGGCCATGACTGTTTTGGACTCACAAGGCACAGACCAAAGGTATGCATTGAATATCTCCACTCCATATCCTGAACTTTTTATTCCAATTTTTAATGATAGCACCGTGCATCATCGTTCACATTCTGGACTTCACTTTCACACGAGCCGACCCCTCCAATCCAACCGTGGATGAGCTGCTGGTTGGCTAGGATTACTGTTTCTGTCGTGTCTTCTATCCAGCAGGGTCCAGATCTGTACAGTCAACTGTACCAGTGGAAGCAGCGGCTACATACCATCGAAAATGACACTCAGCTTTCATGAATGGTTGAAGCTCGTTCATTGGAGGTGTCGGAGCAGGTCTCGATCGTCGGTTTGATCATGTGGCTCAACTTCAAAAGGTCTTCCTTGCGTATGTATTCTCTCAGTATATGCTTCTTTGGCCTGTTATAGGGCAGAAGACACTCAATGTGTGTTGTGTCCCTTTCGATTCTCTTTGTTCTCAACCCATCATGGACCTCTGGGAGTGGGGGTGCCCCACCCCTGTTCATTAGGCTCTTGTACTCGGTGATGATGTGAGACCACTTTCCCGAGCTTGGCTATAGCGGGTATACGCTATTATTCCTTATTCTCTTTCTTTTCGTTCTAGACCACCTGATATTTAAAAATCCGATGGATATGAGTAATCGAAACTCATGCTATTTTCCTTCTTGATCATCATTTCCTATTGTAAAAAAGAAAATTAGAGTAAATAGACACATCCAATTGGGGCTCTTCTCTCTCTCTCTTTACATACAAAAGAAACACATAGGCCTGAAAAAAGCAGGAAAAAAGAGTGGATAAAAGAGGTACGTGAAGTTCCACTGGTGAGATCGAATTTAGAACATTTATATTACAGGATAATAACAATATCAATTATACTAAACCTTATTTTTCTTATTTTTCTTTTTTTAGTTTAATCCCAACCTTTCTCAAGTTTTCTTATAATTTCAGTTATACCATTAATTTTTTCATTGGAATTTAATTAAAAGACCAGTTTTAAAAGTATAAAAATCATTTTTTGAAAAAAAAAAACAAAAGATCAGATCTGAAACGAAATGCCTCTAAGTTCAATAAGAGAGGGCATATAAGTCCAACCCCTCCTTCGAGATTGTTAGCAGTCTCAGTGGCTCCAGACAATCTTCGATGGAGGGGAGGGCATTTCTGGCGATGGCTTTTGACCTTATAAATTATTTGTAACGGGTGTCCTCTGCCAGAGAGAATATTAATTTAATTAATTAACCTCTCCACACCTCTCTAATTTCCCACGTGATGAATTATTCTCCAATTTATAATTCTCCGTAAGGAGTACGTGCACACATATATTCGACAATATGCCATACGAAAACTAAAATCCCGAAAAAGCCCCTTGGAGCAAATACTGGTTGATTGAATATTTAATTTGGAGTCAACATTCACTTTGGTCCCTCAATTTGTATCCGACCGGCACTTTAGTCCCTAAACTTTTTTTGCCAATAATTAGGCTCAAACATCCATGCTTTTACCAACAAATCAATTCAACCATTAGTTTGCCATTTGATGTGTCACTTACGTGGTTATATTTATATTTTTTTATTAGCTAAACATTAAAATGACATCATTTTACTAAATAGAAAAATGCAATAACTGTTTTATCCTTAACTATTGATCATATTTCCAGCGAGTTTGTTTTTAAATCAATGGTAATTCCTTGGAAATATGATCAATAGTTAAGGATAAAACAGTCATTACATTTTTCTATTTAGCAAAACGATATCATTTTAATGTTTTTCTAATAAAAAAGTATAAATCTAATTCCGTAAGTGATATATTGAACGATAAACTAACGATCAGACTGATTTATTAATAAGAATATGAATATTTGAGTCTAATTATTGGTAAAAAAATTTAGGACCTAAAGTACTAATCATGTATAAATTGAATGACCAAAGTGAATATTTTTTTTTTGGTCGCCAACCACGGTATCCAAGCAGGTCCCACCAGCGGTGAGATGGCATCTTTCAGCCAACCATACTTGACTAATCCGTTGGTCGCCCCGGGTCGCACGCCTGGCAATGGCGGGTGAGGCTCCCAAGAGGGGTGTCTGCGTACGTGAGGTCTCGAACCCGAGACCTCCTTAAGCGGCACCGAGCTGCTTACCACTCGGCCCAACCCCTCTTGGTGACCAAAGTGAATATTTTCTCGTTAATTTGTCATCCCGGGCGACCCATCAGATCAGAGCCAAGCTGTTCCCTTGCGGGACCCACAGGAATAATGCTCTTCGTTTATTGGCCCGCCCTGGCGCCCATCAGTCACAACGAGTGAGAATATCACTCCCCCAATCGCCACTATATATCACTAGCTCCCCGGGAGCTTAGCTGATGAACTGAACCTCTTCCTCTGCTCTACGAATTCCCAAATCTCAGAAGACGAAGACGAAGACGAAGAAGACGAATTCTCTCCTCAAATCGATTCTTCTGGTGAAAATGGGCTTCCCAGTCGGCTACACAGAAGTGTTCGTGCCGAAGCTGTTCCTCCACGCGCTCTCCCTCCTCGGTTTCATCAGATCGCTCATCTCCTCCCTCTTCCACTTCCTCGGCCTCTCCGACTTCCGCGAGCCCGAGCCTTTCTTCCCGGACCCTTCCCACCGCGCGCCCGATTGCCCGCCCGTCTCCGCCCTCCTCATCCGGGAGCTCCTCCCAGTGACCCGGTTCGAGGACGGCGCCGACCCGCCAGACAGCTGCGCGGTGTGCCTGTACGAGTTCGAGGCCGGGGAGGAGATCCGGCGGCTCAGGAACTGCCGGCACGTGTTCCACCGGAGCTGCCTCGACCGATGGATGGACTGCGATCAGATGACGTGCCCGCTCTGTAGAACCCGCTTCGTGCCCGACGGAATGGAGGAGGAGTTCAATCAGCGGCTCTGGGCCGCCTCCGGCGTCGCCGTGAGCGGCGGAGAAGGCGATTTTTTCTGCGAGTACAGTACAGTTTAGGATGATGAGAAAGGGAAAGAGAGGGAGAGATAAAGCTGTGCATAGAAGCAAGGAAACGCGTGGTGCGTGTAAGTACCAAAATGATTAATAAGAAAATCTGTTTTTTCCCCTTCTGATATGCAATTCTCCCATGAAAGAGGTAAATTTTTTTTTTAAAGTCATTTTATTATGTTTCTACAATAGAAAATATGTCATTTTTAAATACAGATGGTAAAAATAATTCGACACCTGTTTGGAAGGATTATATTTCTAGAGAGACTGGTCGATTTGAAGCTGAATTTTCAGCAAATTTATTGGATTTCTCAATGATGGGCACATTGAAAAGAGGAGAAAAATTGAGCCTTTTGAGATATACAATGCACAGAGTCATTGATTTCAGGATGCTCTTGAGATTTAAGGTATGACCTAACCACCTTCCTCCTTCCTGTGAGCTGGTAAGAGAATTAGGCGATCGGTGAACTCGGTTTGATTCCCCGGGGAAACGGATCAAGCAGTGTCGATTATCAGACTACTCGGGTCGGAGTCGATCGACTTGCAGTGCAGTCCATTCTCTTCTTGGCTGCTACCCAAAGAAATAAAATAGAATAAACAACTGTAAATCAGAAAATTTGATAGGAAATTAAGAAACAATATTAAATTTGTTCTGTTGCGATGGAAGGATGGATGGAAATGGTAGCTGCCGGAGTAGAAAGGTGTCTCCGCTGCACTGAAGAAATAAACTCGTTCAATTAGAATTTGATATAAAAAATATTTACACAAATATAATTAAAAAATTCTAATAATAAGCAAATTCTAATAAATGAAGAATTTTAAAAAGACATATAAATTATATTAACATGTCGTGTGATATGGTCGACTATCCTGACTTGCTCATGCTGGATAATGGTTAACCGATTCATTCGGATCTTGTCAGCCTCCCTCCCCGTAACGGAGAAAGTCTAACGGAGCGGTCATACCACGTAAACAATACTAAAGTGATACGTTCATCGAATGAAAAATTATTATTTACATACTTGTCCAATTATCACTATTTTTTTACAATAAAGAGTTTATTTTCTCACCTCCATAAACAATTTCACAAACCCATGGAGTTAAAGGGATCACTATTTATTGTATATTTTGATATTTTTAAAAGATTTTATAATTTAATAATTATAAAATCTAATTATTAATTATATTTCAAATTACAATTTAACAGATATATGACGTCATTTTCCACCTGTGATATAACTGCCGGACAGAAAACTTTTTCGTAATGATAAATGAGGCTGCGGGGCACTCTCTTTCTTTCTTTTCTTTGTTTTTGTATTTTCTATATTTTATTCTGCATTTTTTTCCTTTTTTAAAAAAAAGGACGATCTTTTTCTTTCCCTTCACTCAATCAATCAGTTTACTTTGCTGTTTTGAGATTGCTGCACTCGAACTAATAAAGCACGCGACTGTACTGTTATTGCTCCAAGTCTGTTCAGCTAGTCGTTAGACCCTACTTTTAATCACCAAGAAATTATTAATTAAAATACGATAAATAAAAAAATAATATTAATTATATGAACCGTTATTATATTATTATTATTCAAAATAATTTAATTAATTTTTTCTTAGAGATAAGATCATTTACTTTTTTTTTTCCGAACGCAATTGTCTCGCAAAATCAGTCCATAAGAATTTATTTTCCTCGATGTTTTTACTTGATATATTTGATGATATTGATGTATTAGTATCATGTAACATCTTCTAGATAATCATTGAAGGGGTGACAACAATGGCAACATTGCCATCCAACTATGTCACGTTGGAACATCCATTTTCTAAACCGACTAAATATAAGAATAATATTAGATTTATAAGAGAACTGATTATCACCACTTAATAACTTAAACTTTTAGATAAAAATAGATTTAGTCTCTCGTGAGACCCACAAAAAATAATATAATTAGACGGGTGCTTGATCACGATAATGTACGGCGTAGATTCGGATCCGTCTCCGGTAGTCCTCTCACTGACGCGAATCCCGATCCATCTCCAGCAGTCTCGTCTAGATCCAGTCAGTTGTTTCACAGATGAAACAACAACCTCCACAACATCGGTTCTTTCCACCAAACTCATATCCGGGGAGCGCACTTGTAGTAAATATGTTCAGACAAATGCACAGAGAGAATTCAAATTTAGGACCTTCAACATTGCACGGGGGTGAAACATGAACCACTGTGCCACTTCCTTTTGGCGGTGCATTTCTCTGGAAGGATGAATTGGGGATTCAAATGGTCAATAATTGAATCGGTCTCTATCTCGGCTGGGAGGAAGAGAGACATGAAAGCAAGCAGGCCGTAGTGGTTGTGAAACACTGCACGAGGGTTGAATTTAATATTTTGAACGTGGACATGTGACTGCCCCATTCATTTCCCACGTGCCCATCCCTCTTTATGACACATTCTATCATGTCGAGATCGAGATCGAGAGAGAGACGAATGTGACATGTCCGGTCGAGGGCGATGCTAACCTCCTGTTCGAGATAGCGATCTTCAAATAAGGGCTAGTGAGAATTTCCGACCAAGTAATATTTACCGAGTAGATGCCAAGACTGAAGAAAACACATTCACTAGTCTCCAATTTTGCTGGAAGCTTAGCCTACACATCAAGTCTTCATCCCCTTCCCAGCGTCAGTTAACAGTTAAAACCATGTTCTAGGCCTGAAAGGGAAGAAGCTCATGGAAACAAGATAACCGAATTACCCTTTGATAAAATGTTAATGACCAATCACTGTTTGTCGCTTCCTGTTGTCAAATGCACCGGTCGGACAAGACTATACACTCGGAAGATAAAAAGACTCTCCTTACCAACTACAATCTTTCCTTTTCCTTCGCTAACTGCCTTGTCCACCATTTTACACTCACCGACTAGCTATCAACTAGGCCAACGCCAGAAGCCACAGCCGCATCTCCCAAAGAGAAATCAGACAACTTTCGCAGTTCAGGCAAAGTGAAACAAGAGATGAATCAGTAATTTTCCCACAGGTGAAATCCATTGATGTCGCCTTCCGTGCTTCCCCGGTCGTTCACCTTGATCATATGTAACAAAAGCACCCCGCTTGGTTCATCTCAGGCCCCAGACATACTCTCCAAACCCCAATTCATGTCAACTTACTTTGTCCCCGAGTTCCATAAATCTCCCCTCAGACTTGGAAGGACTCAAACGGGACCCCGATACAGATCTTTGATTCACCAACTTGACTCCCCCCCGCTCATGTAGAAAAGTGTTTGGATCAGCTGCCTCCTTATTCATTTACAGGAGTTTCTTGCATAATAAGCACCCTGCATATCTGTCGACCAGAAAAAAGGAGTAAATCTCAGTCTACTGATCTTTCCGGTTGATGGCATTATAACTTGATTAGCCTATAGACTACACTGACCTCTCAAAAGGTCATAATTGACTTGGCCGCCTCCTACCATTGTCTGATCTCAATCTCTTCACAGGGTTTGCCCAACCAACACTCCCACTGACACCACTGCTATTGCTAGCAGGTCGTGTAGATGGGTTTGCCCATCCCTGCACACGGGCAGGTTGATGGTGCACCACTTTTGAATCCCTAGCACCCGATGACAGGCTGGGACTCCTCAGTCCACGAGGAGTGACTGCAGGAGAACCCGGTATAGTCGGCCCTGACCCTGATTTCATGACCATCTTTTCTCTCTCCTTCCTCTTCTTCTTGCAGATCACCAGCTCTCCTGGGTGAGTGAGCAGCGGGGAACTATCCTGCACACTCAGCTCCCTGCCATTAGCGTGTCCACTTACTTGGCCCGATTCCTTCCGGGGCAACTGTACCCTGATCCTAGTACCTTCTTCACTTGCTGTAGCAGGAGGAACGCCGCGCCTGTTTTGCTTAATATGAGTGGGATCAGCTTGAGCCTGATCAACTGCTCGATGTCTTTTGCCTTGCCCAACGACAACTGCATGTCTTTGAGCAGAGCTGGAGCAAGAAGCTGGGCCCAACAAAGAGAGGGTACTTCTGGCCTCACGGAAATCTGTCTCTGGAAATGCAATCTTCAATATGTCGAAGAAGAGATCGTGAACTTTCATGGCTTCATGCTTCACCTGCAATGTAATGCAGCTCTGAGAAACTAATTTCAAACCCCCACTCCCTCTTTTAGTACAAAAGAACCCAAATCTAACATGTCCTGTCTATAATTACATGAAGTTGCTTTCAATAAATGAATCTGGGAAGAACATAAAAGATGAACAGAACAAACAAAAGAAAATATGTCAGAAAAGGGTAATTACATAAGAGGACATACCTCCCGAGAAAATGAATAGTATTGCACAGCACCTTTTAACATGAACTGGACATCATTCACAAGGTCCATAACACCACGGTACTCCATTCTGTCAACACGCTGATCAATCTTCTGTAAATCCAAAAGATTACTTGAGCTGGAACCACTTTCAATCTTTTTCCAAAGATCCATCAGCAGAGGAACAACTTCATTGCCCTCCTTGTCAACCCTCCTATGAAGCTTACTGACCACGTTCTTGCACTACAAAATGACAAAATTTCCATAGAGTCGTGAGAGCAAGTTGAGTCACCAACATAATCAAACTAGTAGTCTTAACCAAACCCATAAGTATCAAAAATTGTGACATTGATGATCTGTAAACCTCACAGCACTATTTCACCAGTTTTTTATAGTAGTATGGTATTCAGAGATGATCCTTTAATATTACTGGTAAAGGGGCTAATATTCAAGAGAAGGTAAACTTAAAGTCTTAAAGAACCTTCATAAACCAAAAACATGGCGATTTGATGCACTAAGCAAATCAAACTATATTTAGGATTTCACCCACTGAAAATGTCTATCATTATTAACCATTATTCAAAACCAATTTGCAGATGATCAATCATTACCTTTCTCTGAATGGCATCAGACATTTGGCCACCATCCCCCCTGCCATCCCAATTTGAGCCTTGATCAGCAGCATCTGCAGAAGTGAGCATGTAGCTTGATCTGCCACCAGACTGTGGTAAAGCGTGCAGTTTGGATGCATCAGATATTCTCCTTGAAGACGTCGGTCGCTTACTCTTCAATGAGGGGGCAGCTTGACCATGCTTGCCAGCATCAGGCTCCATGAACTTGCCATCTTCGGAACTGTTCCTCAACTTTGGTTGGTACTTATGGTCCATCTGGAATGCTTGTGAAGATGAATCTCCTCGTTGGGCTGGTGGTATGGACTTTGTTGGCATCTCCATTGTTTGACGA
Organism: Lagerstroemia speciosa; assembly: GCA_037672795.1. Lineage (NCBI taxonomy): Eukaryota > Viridiplantae > Streptophyta > Magnoliopsida > Myrtales > Lythraceae > Lagerstroemia > Lagerstroemia speciosa. The sequence goes on from CM075298.1 coordinate 1,564,395, forward strand.
GGCCGCATCCTAATACTTCGCTTACGTTTCAATTTGGGTTGCAAAACTTGCTCGTCTTCACCAACTTCCTCACGGTCACGAGTCAAACTTCCTGACTGTTGGCGGTCCAAACGAGAATCTCCTGAAACTGCTATCTCTCCCTCCTCAAGTTCATCTGACTGGTGAGAGAGACAAATAGCCAATAAAAAGGGGGTTAAAAAAACAGCTGCTCATAATAACAAAAGATAATCTAACAAGAGGAGTGGAAAGTGTGAGAGAATATACCACCCGTTTTGAGAGAGAAGCAGGTCTGGCATCTAATGCTGATAGAGATCCAAATTTCTGTGAGGAAACAGGAGATGCAATCCTCAGTTTCTGACTTTCCATAGACGATCCCGAGGAAGTGCCTTCTTCAAGCATTTGGTTATTTCTAGCTGCCTCAGGTGCCAAAAGATACTCGTTACCCCCTTCACAAGTTAGAACATCATCTTCACACTGATCTTTATTGTTTGGTAGTTGCTCAGCAGCACCCTTATAATCATCGTTATCATCATCATCAAAGCCTTCAACTTCTCCATCTTCCTCACGTGCAGAGTATTTCTCATCAGAACTTTCTCCAGAATACTCTTCAATATCATCATCCAACTCTTTGTAATTAATATTTATTTTACTCTTTGGTCGCCCCCTCTTTCTCCCAGTTTTTGGAGTTTCTGAATCTACTCCACTGCTTTCAATCCCAGCGAAGATAGGATTCTTTGATGGTTTCTTCGATAGAGCAGCAAGAACTGCATTGACCTCTCTTGTACTAGCTCGAAGCCACTCAGGTACCTGTTCATGATCTGTCATCTCTTCAGTCCAGTCCAGATCTTCATCCATTTGATCGAACAATTCAAGTTCTTCTTCACTCCTAGCAATCATACGATTCACCTCCTGCAGCGATGGAACATCATGCACAGTTTCCTGGTACCTCTCTTCATCATGCAATAACGTCTCTAGAGTTAGGCGTCTTTCTTCATGTGTGGTCCTCTGGTCAAAACGACCAGCATTAATAACCTCATCGGCCATGTCAATCTTATACTGTTGTATATTGTTCCTGATAAGGCTTTCAATGGATCCCACATACCGATCCTTGCCTGCCATGTCATCCTCCGAATCCACTCTACCACCACTCCTTAGCTCATCTTCCTTCTGATGGCTGGAAATCTTGTCAACAACTGCTTCCATATAAATGACTTTGACTTCTCTTGTCTGTCCAATACGGTGGGCCCTTGCAACAGCCTGCTCTTCATTTTTAGGGTTTGGATCAGGGTCATAAATTATAACTGTATCAGCTGATTGAAGATTAAGACCCCTTCCAGCTGCACGAATACTGAGCAGAAAGATGAAGCAATCAGAATCAGGGCTATTGAAGTCCAAGATAGCCGATTCACGATCTTCCAAGCTAGTTGTTCCATCAATTCGTCTGTAGACAAGTCTCCTCCATTGCAAGTATTCTTCCATGATGTCGAGGAGTTTTGTCATGGTACTAAAGAGCAACACCCGGTGCCCAGTTCTTTGCAATTTTATAAGGATTCTATCCAAGATCCACAATTTCCCGCAAGCTCTTACAAGGAAAGCTTTTGATAAATCACTATAATATGGGTAGTTAAGCAAAGGGTGATTGCAAGCTTTGCGGAGCTCCATGCATCTGTTATTTAAAGGTTTATATGTCCTGGCCTGGCATAATGGATTTTTCTGAACCCTGCGCTTCTCATCTTCTGGGTCGACTTGAAGAGTGCCAGTTGACTTGATCCAGTCATAAATTGCACTCTGAATCGCAGACATTCTACATTTGAGAACTATGGAGACCTGCAATTGAGAGACCATAAGGAAAAAGCTACTTGGATAGAAATGATTTTTTAACTAGCACAATTTAGAGGCACACCTTAGGAGGCAGAGAACCTTCCACATCTTCAACACGACGCCTGAGCATAAATGGCTCAAGTATTTGATGGAGACGGTGGATAATGATAACCTTTTTTTCAGTCTCCAGCCAGTCATCCTCAGCATCTGGAGTAGGGCCTTCCTTTTGAAAAGGTTTAGAGAACCAGTCATGGAAAACCTTCCTATTATCAAAAACTTCGGGAAGAAGAAGATTTAAAAGTGACCACAGTTCTTTTAGATCATTCTGCAAGAGAGGCGTATCATTGCCATGTCAAATAGAGTCAACCAACAGTAGTATGAATATGTTCTTGCAGTAACTACATTTCAATAGTTGGAATACTAAGCAATGCTGCAATTCCATCTGCATTTCAAGACAAATACTAAATGTGCCAGGAAACATTTAGTATCAAACTATACAAGGAAATAATTTTTTCTTGGCAACCCAAAAATATCTTGACAAACCTGAAGTGGTGTCCCTGTAAGCAGAAGGCGCCGTTGGCAACGATATCTATCAAGATCTCGTGCTAGAACTGATTCCCTGTCCTTCATTCTCTGTGCCTCGTCAATTATGATGTACTTCCAGTCGACTTTTGAGAGTTTCGCACGGTCATACATAATAAACTCATAAGTGGTTACTAGAACATTAAACTTCATTGCAGCAACCTCCTGTATACATTTTCCAAGGTCAAAATCTATCAATGCTGAAACAGATAAAAATATGATAGAAAGAGGTACAAATCCCACCTGAGAAAACAATCTTGATCTTTGATCCTTTCCACCCACATAAAAGATGCATGAGACTGAAGGCAGCCAATTATAGAACTCACTCTGTAAAAAAACCCAGGTACATCCACCTGAATATCCGGAAAGAAGATATCTGCAAGATCATAAAGAGAAAAACAAGGTCTACCTTCCAGTTTACCAAGACAGCATTAGGAACAATGATAAGATGAGGTCCATAGTTCCCCTTAAACTCCATCAAATAAGCAATCATAGCCATAACCTGCTCTACGAGCATAAGAGTGTCAACAATAGAGTAAGCAAAAATGCAAAATTAAGTTCTCACTAGGCTATATCCAAAATCTAACCTTCCATCTCATGCAGAAGAGAATTTCAATGAAGAATTTACCTGAACAGTCTTTCCAAGACCCATTTCATCCGCTAGGATACCATTTAGCTTGTTGTTATACAAAGAAAGCATCCACTGCAGCCCAACCTGCAGAATTAAGTGGAAGTAAATGAAAGACTAGCTACCAGTGAATGATGAAAACAAAAGTATGCTGAAAAGCTTCATATTGTTCCTGAATAAGTGACCGACCAGCTGATAATCTCGCAGAGTTCCAGCCCGTAACATTGATGGCTGTCTTACAACTCTTTCATTAACAGCATGTGCAAGATTGTAGTACCTGGGGAAAGAAATGGCAATAAACCTATTAGAATAAGACAATTATAGCAAACAGAATATCCATATAATTTATTTAACAAAACTAGATCTTGAACAGATCATCAAGAGGAAAAGCCATGCCATGGCTAGGATTAGTTCACATCCACAGCCAGCACATAGCTTCATCCTGCAAGAAAGACATGACTAAAAGAATGCTCTAAACAAATTTCAATCACCTTTGCAACAACTGCTAAATCAGAGATTGATAAGAAAGACATGACTAACTATCCTACTCTATCTTACTTGTTAACATATGAACCATCCTTTGGAGCATTCATTTCACCAAACTGATGACGTATCATTACTTCCTCTCCTGCACATGTGGCTGCTGCCCGCACTTCTTCCTCTGATAGGCCCTGCAGCCAGTTAAAAAAGTTAACTGTTCAGTTACTCAATCCAAAAGAGCCAGAAGTAAACTATATTACACAATTAGAAGTTGTAAATAAATAGAACAAGGAACGTATGCTCCACTGATATACCACAAATGTACAAAGACAAGATGCTGAGGAGAGTGAAACCTGTAATCGCGCAGCGGTTGCTGCAGCATTTGCAGCCTCCTCAACTTCCTGCTGAGTTTTAGCTGCTGATATTTTATTTCCAAGCTTTTGAAGATATTCTTCCGTTTGCGTCAAGAATGTTGATAGAACAGCATATCTCTCTGCGGCATCACCTGGGATGCCAGTCTGCTGCTCCAGTAACATTTCCCGATATCGCTCAACATCATTGTTCTTTAGTGCCTCCATCCTCTTATTTCGATCATCGTCCTTTCTCTTTGAAAACTCTCTCAACATTCTCTCATGATATTTGGCAACTCCTCTATTGCGTGCAATTCTTGCATCGCGGATGGTCCAATGAGCTTCAAGAAGCTTCTTTCGCCACTGAAAGATGGACTTTAACTGTTTCTCTCTTGCAGCTTTTTGGGATACTTGCACTTGACGGCCCATCTCAAAGCGTTGACGCTCACATAGGCGAACAAATTTACGATATGGCCTATCAGGCATTGCCATTATCTCCCGTTGCTCATTATCAACTTCATCCCTCAAGCGGGCTTGCAGGTCCATTAGGCGAAGCTTCTTCTCTTCAATTTGCAGCCGCAGGACAAGATCAGGCCTAATCCTTTTCCTCTCCAGATTAACTGCCAACAAATTACCAATGTTTTTCATTTTCTCTAACCTTTTTTTGTTAAGCACTTCCTGACCTTCCTCCAAGAGAACATCTTTGACATCATACGCTAGTGTGAGATTATTATTGCTGTTAATCACCCCTGATCCAAAGGAATCATGTTTCCTAGTGAAGAATGGAAAATCGAACAATGGTCCATGATATTTTCTGGCAGCACCATTATCCCTTGGATGGGGGTCTGTGATAGCTTGGGAATTACTACCCTGCCCTGCATCAGGTGCTGCAACTTGGGGGGCAGCAGCCTTCCCTTTATCAACAGTAAAATCGCTACCGAGAGACGCTTTCTGGACAGCATTTTGCTCAGACTTGACAGCCATCACAGAAAGATGCGGCTCTTCTTTTCCAGCAGATACTGCAGGTGAATGTTCCTTCATAACAGTTGATGCAGCTTGCATGTCAACCTTTGAGCCAGTAGCTCTCTCCTCGGCATTGGCTTCACCGCTGAGTTGTTTAGTAGAATCAAGTGATCGCAAGGCTTGGGAATCCTTATCAGTGTACTCCAATTGTTTTCGACCATCATCAAAAAACTTTCCAGCAGAGTTATCCTGAACATTTCCTCTTGGAGAAAGAACTTGAGGCTGCTGCAGCTGCAACTCAAGGGGTGGTGGGGCAATAGCTCGGAGAAGCTCCTGTGGAAGAGTACCATCTCCTTTCTGCCAAGCAAAAGATAAGGAAAAAGTAAGAAAAGGAAGCGCAATTCATCTTTTGGAAATAAATTTTCCACACCTACGAGGGAAAAGTGGAGGTGAGAGATTTTCAAACCTTCAACCGTCTAAATGCCAGGATTTGTGCTTTAAGCACGTGTAACTGCTGTTTGGTAAATCCAAAACGCTGTTGTGCTGCTCCTTGGGATGGGAGAGAATTGTTAGAACCCCCATCATGAGAAGTAACCACAGCTTGTGGTAATGGCTGACTTATCTGCCTAAGATACTGAGCTTGAAATTTTTCAGGACCGCTTAACTGGCCTTTTGCTTGAGAGAGTTGGTCCAAACCCTGGCCTGAAATTACAGCCTGCTGAGAGGGTCGCATAGGAAGCATTCCATCCTGCGACGGGACTGCAGGTTGTGGCTGTATATGACTTACCTGCCTAATATACTTAGCTTGAAAACTTTCAGGGCCACTTGGGCCTTTTCCTTGCTGCGATTGGTCCAAACCCTGATTTGAAGTTGCAGCCTGCTGAGGAGGATGTATAGGCAACATTCCATTGGTCACCATTACAGATTTTCCTGATGAGGACACTTGATTTTCCCTCCCGGGAGCAGCAAACTGTTGCATCACCATGTTACTACTGTTTTTTATGATTCCAGGTCCAGAATTCACGCCAGCATGAACTGTCTGCACAGCTTTACCCAAGGCTTGCTGCATAGGTGCTTCCATATGCAAATTAACATGAGGCAAACTTGTGCATGCACCAGATAGCGAAGCAGTGGGTGGCTTTGACAATTGGACAGATGATGACTGGGCATTGAAATTGTTTTCATTTGCTTTTTGCTGTGCAGCCATCCTTGCTTGCATAGCTGGAATCAGCTTTGCCATCAAGTTGGCATTTGCATGCTGTGAAAGATCAATATTGTTATCCCGTGCCCAAGCCTGAATTGATTGCATCTGTGCAGCCATTGCCAGCTGGTTGTTTTGCACATTGTGCGGAAATTGTTGAGCCTGCATCATTTGTGGTTGTGGAGGCCTAAGTGAAAACTGCCCCATAGGAGATGACTGCATCATTGGTCTCATCTGGGAAAACTGTTCGGATATACTCTTAGAAGACAATGCATGAGATTCTCTATCAGTTGACCCAGCAGCATGTTCCTGCAATCTCATATTTGCCAAGTGTGCATCTTGATCTTTTCCGGATGCAAGGTCAATTTTAGCTTGTGATTGTTGAGGCATTAAGACAGACTTCTGTGAAGACTGAAAAGCAAACTGAAAGGGGCCTTGATGGATGGGATTCAATGCCTGCTGCTCAACACACTGCCTCCTAGTTGGCCCATCCTCAGTGGGACCATGTTGTAGAGCAGATTCATCCAACTTCTGACACTGTTGCGGCAATTGGCTGGACCCTGGCGATGGAAATGAGGAGCTTGCTCCCACCACTCCTTGTAAACCACCAGCTTGATATGCTAGGAGGGCATCATTCGCTTCAGGTTTCCTGTAAAATTGCTGTTGCAGTAACCACGTGCATCACACTTCATACCAATTAATAAGAAAATTATAGTTGCTATGGAGCACGCTCAATCAAAGCAAACTAAAGATTGTAGGAGACAAGGATGTTCAGCTGTAAAAAAATGCACAATTCCTCAATTTTCATATCCCTGGGAAATCAGAACAGAAAGGTTGTAACTGGAATGTAGCACTCTAGAATTTATGCTTTTCTTGAAAGCGTGAAAATTCATCTATTGTAATCAAAATATTGAAGAAAAGAGTATTTGAACATGGTATCCACATGAAAGATAGATCATTAGAACTTTCTGCATAATTACATGGTCCTCCGCTGCTATATGATACTTCACAAAACTGGTCAGGCAAACAATTTGCATGTAAGATATATGGCTGCTAGATACTTCCAAGGTATGGGTTCTAACATTATCTATAACTTTCAGCTCCTGAGGGCAACTTAGAACTACAACCACCAGACTGCTCGCAACTCAAAAGGACCAAAATAACCAAAGCTCACTTTTGCAAGTAGACTATACTGACTATGAGATGAAAGTTGAGTGATGCAAGAATCACCTACAATTTTCTAGTGACACAGACTTAAATCAGTTGCATCAGTACCAATGTAATCATCCTATTGTCATCAACACGCTCAACTATAAAAAGAACACTGGAAAGTATGCCAAATACACATGCAAACAGAGATGCCAAAACCTACTTCTGTCATACTAAGCATTCCTGCAACAGAGCAGCACAGTGAAACTTCAAAAAGACCTCGTCATAACATAGAACACTTCTTCATCAAACCACTGCTTGACCACTGCGCACAACTAAATCGACCAGGCAATCCCCCAGTTTGCCATAATAAGAAAAGATGCTGCATCCTCTAGCTTGCCATAAAGTATGGGTCTAATATTATTTATATACCATTCAAGAGTGGCAAGTAACCGACAACAGAAATCTTGGTGGACTCTGTTACCAAAGGTTTTCACATGCGGCGACAAGTCAACGCAATAAATACATACTAAGTTCAAATTCCAAAGATTCCGTCGCATGGATCGATGATTAAATAACATATAATCAACAAGAACAACAACTGTCACTACATCAACACCGTAGGGAGGGTATTAATTATACGATCCACTCAGCCAATTGCAAAGAAACCTCGTAAAGCTCTAAAAGCAGAGCTGGAAAAGACAAAAACAGATTGATCCTTCGAAAACTCAGCTCCGAACCATTTTTCAATTACTATTTCAATTCCCCGAAAAAGTGGAGCAAAAAAAAAAAAAAAAACTAGTGACGAACACCCAATAAAAGGATTACCTGCTGTGTTGAGTCAAAACCTAAATGAGAGGCAAACACAGCGGAGGACGATGAAGAAGGTGACGCCGCTGCAGAAGTGGACCCAGCCCGGCCGGGATGATTCCTGCCGGGCCCGTTGCCCCCACCGGAAGATTTCATGCAGTAAGACAATGCCGGGAAACAGCTGCTGCCAGCGTCAAGAAAAAATCCACCAAAAATCCCAAAACCCTAAATTGTCAGATTCCTCCAAGATTTGGCGAAAACCACGGTTTCAGTCCAATCCAACGTTCCAAACCCAGCCAACAGCTCCCATCCGCGTGTGAAGGCACATGCACACACTCTCTCTCCCCCGTCCTTGCGAATTTCCCTAAAAAAAAAACCGATCCTTTCGGAAGCCCAGTTAATTTTTCTTCCGGCGGGGTAAGGCTCAGACGGCAGAGTAAGAGAGAGATAGGAGTGGCGAGCCGACTTGAGCACCCACTCGGCTCCCAGTGGTGGCTTCGTCTTCGTCAGGCGATTGGCATCCTCCACCCGATTTTCTTTTTCCTTTTCTTTTCCTTGCAATTTCTCTTCTTTTTTTTTTTTTTTTGCCTTTTTGTTTTCTTGCCAATTTTCCTGAGCTGCTGCTTGGTAAAAGCGAGGTTTGTTGAGCTTTTATGCGGGGCCGCGGGTCCCTTCGGAGAGAACTGTCCTAAGAATATAACCTTGAAGTTTTAGATATTTACGGAAAAGCCCCACCACTTGTGGGGACGACAGTGGTCCCAGTGTCTTATCCAAATAAAATCCCTTTCCGCATGGGGAAGAGGATCCATTAATAAGTAAAATTCTTCCAAAGTAAACTCTCTTTATTCATAATACTCGAATCTACCTTGTTTACACAGATAAATTTTTTGTTATAAAGGAAATTCAAAAATTAAGTGATCATATATAAAAAAAAAGAATAGAATAAAGAGACAAGTGGACTTCTACTGACAACGATCGAATCTAATACCTCTTACTCTAAGGTTGAGAGTAATACCGGCACACAAAATCTCATTTCTTTTCTTGCGCACTGAATTTTAGTAATGGAAATCACCAATAAATTGACAAAAGAAAGATGAATGATTCAAAATTTAACGCACTACAATCGTTGCTAATTAATTGTTCTACTTTTTATTATGATAAGGGAGATTCATTAATCTAATAAAGGGTAGGAGATAAAGAAATATGAATAGATAAATAGCTTACAATATGAGGATGGAATCCATAACATCTTGATTATGAGTCAGAATTTTGTATCATTACACAGGAGAAAGGAGTAAATATCGTATAATTGAAACTTTTTACCAAAATGTTGAAAGAGTGTAGGTTGAACCTATATTTTCATTTTTTTTGCCAATTTTATAAAGAGATTACATCTTCAATATCAACTAAGAAATTGTATCTTGAAGATACGATTTTAGTTAAAAATAGAATTTCCGTTTTAACATTTATCTTTTATTTGTCTACCTACAAAAATTTCTATCGGTAACAAAATGAGATCTTAACGATATAAAAGAAAATGGTTTAAAAAATAGTAGTTTAAGATATTTTTTCGAAAGTATAATATTTTCACTCATTTCTCAACTATGCAACGAGCCTTCCTCATTATCCCATGGACAAAAGTTGGTTTTGGTCATCAATTTTTTTCACCATATTCATATTTGATCTAAACCTTTTCTTTGACTTGATTCTAATTCTAAACCTTTTAAAAATGGTTCAACTTTAGTCATTTACATTAAATTTAATATTAACGAAGGTGACTTGACTTTTTTAATAATTAAAATATAATTTTTTAACAAAAATGATTTTTACAATTATAAAAATGGAGAAACTCTCGACATAAAAAGAGAGAGTTGGTGGGGACTTGACTGTAGAATGTCTCTAAGAAGATTATCAACAGTCTCTGATACTGCTAGTGACTTCACATGGGCATGGTTGTCGAATTTGAGCATCTTTTTTGTCAAGATTTCCCTTTTATTTTTACTTTTTAATAAAAATATATTTTTAATATGAAAAAAGCCAAAACACCTTTTTAAATATTAAAAATAATGTAAATGACTAAAACTGAATAATACTTAAAATATGAGAACTGGAATCAATCCAAAAAATTTAGGTCAAATGTGAGCATGATTTAAAATCAAAAGATTGAGAACCAAAATCAATATTTTTCCTTATTCTATTAATTATGAAATGACCATTATTGTTCATAAATAAAAACCGTCGCATGCATGCACGCGTCACACATGCAAATAGTAGCAAATCCCTCTCTCACTGAGCTCACGTGACAAGTCTGGTTAGTTGGGGTGACTCAACATTAACGTCAGACGAAGTTCTTTGGCTAAAGGAATGGAGCAGATATGGTGAAAAGCCGTTCTAGTTCCAAACCATAAAAAACAAACATTTTACATATTTTCTTTAAAATTAGATAAAAAAATAAATTATAACATATAAACACTTAAATTATTTAAATATTCATAATAACTAGTTTTTGAAAATAAAAAAATTTGTACTTGACCTATAATTTATTTATTTTATGGAACTGATCAGCCCATGTATCATTGAGTCTGAATAGTTCCTAAATTCGGTTCACACGGTGACTAGCCTCTGTATAATTGTGTTTTTTCGGTAAAAATGGGCATATGCCCAAGAGAAAATTAAATCTAACAAAGACTGGATTTGGTAGCCCATACAATATCATTTAACAGCAAAGGATCTAGGTCATTAGGAACAGAGTAAAAATCATGAATGCCATGAGAGAGATACTACTTTCTTAACCAACCAATCAGTATAACAATTGCCTTCATGAAAAGTACGTTGAATTTGGACAACCCAATTTCATGATAAAAGTCTGGAGATGTCGCATATCATTGAGCAAAGAGTAGATGGACAAGTTTCACATCTCGTAATTAGGCCACAAACAACTAGGGAGTCAACCTCGAGCACCAATCGATGACAACCCATCCCCCATGCATGTTCAAATCCTAAGAGGATCCCCTAAAATTTAACCATCACAAAAGATGTGGACCCAACACTTTGCATAAAACAACTGATCCAGTTTCTGTGCATATCACAATTAAGCCCACCTACACCAAAAGTCTCGAATTTCCTCGAGCTACTCCATTTGTATTCAATTTCAACCATCCTTCCAATGGTTTAACCCAACATATTTCTTTCCATGTTTTGACCTTGGTAATTGTTGTATTCCGCAATAGTTCTTGTGAGCGAATGAACCATATGCTCATTTTAAAAAAATGTTTTAAGCCTCATTCAAAGGTCCGTGGAAGTCCTCTTAAGACAATTCCTTATTTCTCCAATTTCACAACAACCAACATCCAGTTCCAAATATGACAAGCTAGTTAAGATTTGAATGAAGACTGAATTAAGGCTTGAGGTTTTCATACGAGCCATTCTAGGAGGGGAATAGAGAAGGAATCTTATTAGCAACTAATCTCATCCAAGTCTATCTGGCAAATGTACAATTGTGTAGCACATGTAGGACTGTTTCTGAATTAGCCCAGCACTTATTACACAAGGAGGAATGGGCAATATTTTGACGAGCATATAGATCATTCGTAAGTGGTGAACATGAGTTGTAAGCTAGAGGAATTGACGAATTCTTTGTGGCCCTTCCAATTCCAAATAACTTTTCATAATGGGTCACAAGGGTTATATGATGACTTCGTGATAAGGTCATATGCTAATGCAATTGTATAGTCACCCACGGAGGTAAGCCTCTATAAAAGAGAATCTGAACAAGTAGTCAATACCGATGGATGGGTAATTACCACATGAACTAATGTTTTCTAATCAATGTAGCTCGCAAACCTTGGCCAGTCCTAGAGGCTCCCCTTGAAAACAAAGGATCGAACAAATTGGTCTTGATCCTCAAGAGGAACTGCATGCACACCGATAGAAAGCAAGGGTTCACAGTTTGAAACCCATCTATCCTCCTAGAAGCTTGCATAGTAGCCATCTCCCATAAGCCATCTGATTCCTTGCGATACAACATTCCAAGCACCAATGATAGCTCTCTGTAGCCAAGAATCTTTAGGTCTGGCCAATAAAGATAAATTTGAAGCCTCCGTCCTAGGGTACTTGTGCCTTAGAACTTGTCACCAAAAGTTATGAGTGACTGGAGAAAAAACCCCATCCAATCTTACCTAAAAGGGCTGTGTTAAAATCAGCAATCTTTCAAAAACCCAAGCAACCAAAGTTTCATGATTGCTTAATAATCTCCCATTGAATGAGATGAATTTTTCGTTGATCAGATGAGTGTCCCTAGAGAAAATCCTACCATTCGTTCAATCTCTGAGCAAACACTAACGAGAAGTTTCGTTACTTATATTGTGTATGTCATGATAGCTAAGAGGAAAAATTGTATCAGTGTTACATGTCTTGCCGTAGATAGAGTTGATGTTGACCAGCCATTCAGTTGCAAGCAAATACGATTAATGACATCATGAAAATAACTCTTTTAAACTCTCCCATGAACAATTGGAATACCAAAATACTTGCCCAGAGAATCAGCGATGGTAAAGGGATTGACTGAGAGAACATGTTTTCTAATAGAATATGAGATGTTCTTAGAAAAATACACTACAGTTTTTTATGCACTCACTTTCTATCTAGATGCCCTACAAAATCTATCAATAATAGAGCAAACCTCAATCATTTGATCATTGGAGGCCTTAACAAATAATAGAAGATCATTTGCAAACATCAAGTGGAGAATAGGAGGACCCCATGCTCCTACTCAAATAGGCTTCCATCGGCCAGCCTACACCAAGTCTGATATGAGAAGGGAAAGTCTCTCAATACAGAAAACAAAAAGATATGGTGAAAGCGTGCACCTTTGTCAAATGTCACAACCCATATGAAACATCTCTGTTAGCTTGCCATTAAAAAGCACCTACATAGCTAGAGAAGTAATGCAATCCATAATTACCAATTAAGCTTTTCAGGAATGCCTACTAGAGAGAGATTATCTATGATGAAATCCCAACTAAGATGGGCATATGCTTTTTTCAAATCAACCTTAATAGCCATGAAACCCCAACTTCTCTTCATCTGGCCCCTTGATGAATGAGCCCCTAGCCAATGATAACATTATCTTGAATATGTCTACTTGGAATAAAACTTGATGACTAGGAGAAATATGTCCAGGCATGAATTGTTGAAGTCTATTTGAGATGAACTTGGTAACTATCTTATAAGGCACATTAGATAACTTGATAGGCCAGGAGTTATGAATAGACTCGGGATTTGAGAACTTAGGAATAAGTACAAGAAATGTTGAATTAACTATGGCAGTTTACTTCCCGCAGTCAATAACATTCTTCGTAAATTCAACAATAGATGAAGAGATAACTTCTCTATGGGCTTGGTAAAATATAAAACTTGGAAACCATCAAGTCCTGGGGCCTTAAAAGGCTTCATATGAGACAAAGCGTTCCTAAGTACATTTGTGTTTTAATTTGCTGATATGGATTTTTTAGAAAGTTCATAAGGTTTTGTACATTTACAATGCAATCTCATCCTTATCATATCTTGTTTGGAGAATAGTCATAGCTTTGAGAAAGTCTTATGTGCAATGATGTCACCAAGTAACAGTGCTGATGTGATGATATCGACCAATAAAATCTATATATTTTAAGATTTTTTCTACAAAATCTAAAGAAAAAAGAAACAACCTTAGAAATGGATGAATTTTATTGATCAGTGTTATCACATCAACATTATCACATAGTAACATCATTATATGTAAGACTTTCTCCAAAACTTTGACAATTAAAATTATCGGTAATAGGGTAAATAACCTAATTAGACTGGAACTTAGATGGTTTCTCAATTTTGACATGACAGTGTGACCTAGAAATATTCAAAGTATGATATTTTATATTTAGCATGACATTACCAGTCCTGTCAAAACTAATATTTTTATTTGACGTGGCATGTTAAAATCGATTATATAGCAAAAAGATGCCGATGTGGCAATGCCACATAGACTACTAGGCCATCAAATTGTCATTTTCACCCACTCAATACTCTTAAATAATTTCAAATCATTCGAATAAATTGGTAATTTTCTCATCATCATCAATTTTCTTCTCTTGCTATTTGCAACCTTTGTCGGACACTGCAATTTTGAAAAATTGCATTTGGTAGGGAAATTGAAGAGCAAAGTATGACTCCAAATAAGCTACAATTGTAATTTATGTTACTCGAGGTCTAAATTAAAGCTACAATTTCTGACTTATTCTACCTCTCATTGACTCCGTTATGACTCCAAATAAGACCATATGCCTCTTCCGTCACTATCATCTAATCGAGTTTTGAAACCGTCTCCTTTTGGGTGAAATTAACGGGAATAAAATCTATGAAAGTGGATGTTTGCTTCGAGATTTCCAGTGCAGGAATAAGTCAAAGGATTTCCTTTCCCTACCATCGCAAGGATTGTGATCAGATCCCAATCAAAGATAGCCACCGCCATTGGGCCGTTACCTCTTGAAATTGTGTTCGAACTTCGATTTCTGAATTGGTGCCACTTCATCCAATAATTCTCATCAGCAAAGGAGCTCTACTCCTATGGCTAGAAACAAATTTTCTAGAGATAGAAGGTCATCTTTCGAAATGACATAATCATACGATTCATGATAGCAACAAAGACGAATTTCAGTGTATTAAAAGGGTTATGGCAATGGATTAAGGATCAGTCTTGTCCTGTCCCGTCCTGAATTTCCAGCCTCACATCTCAATTGAAATTGTGAATCTCTACGGATTGGGCTCTCTTTTCTGTAATGGAAATGTCATAAAGAAGGAGAAGTAATGATGGAGGAAGAAGATGAAAATTGTAGAAGAGAGAGAAAGAGAGGGAATCTTAACAAAGGAGGGACCGAAATGGGGAAGGGGAAAGAGAGGTTGTTGTAAATTTGGATGGATTGCAATCGACGTGTGAAGAATTGAAAGAATATTGAAGAAGTGGGGGACATCGCTAGAAGTGAAGGGCCAGCAGCAGTAACAAGCAGGGTGAGGAGAAAAAGCACCAATGATACAAAAGTTTGACTAATATTATAATATGGTATAAAACTTTTAAAATATTATAGAATAGTACAAAATATTTAAAAAGTTGACACTGATTGTACAAATCAGTAATTATCTAAATTGAATGATATTGTAATAAAAACTTTGGGAAAAAGTATCAATTGTACAAAAAGTTTGGCTCATACAATAGTATGATACAAATAGTTTCAAAACTTTATAGAATTGTACAAAATATTCAAAATTATGTTATTATTATATTTTACTTGCAACTCCAAAGTTTCTAATGACACATAATCACTAATGTCATTGTCATTGTCATCGAACTTATGTAAGATCATAGCCATAAGTTTATCAATGGGGTGATCATTACTAGTGACTTATTATTTTTGATAATCTACAAAATTTATATGACAATAAACTAAAAAAACTCAATCCAAGAAAAAAAAAACTTTTTAAAAATCAATATTAGAATTTTCAAAGTCCTAATGACCAATACAACACTCAATACTTAGTTTATGTCATCGGATGGATTGAATACAATAACTTTTGACTTAGGCATTGGAAGGACATCAAGTAGGAAACTTGTCTCTATCTCCCTTGTATGCGACCATGTGGTCTCTACAAGTGGCCACATGATAGTTTTAGTATCCATACTCTCTAAGGCATATTGAGATAAAAATGACCGCTACAAAATCGAATAGTGAGTATCACAACATTAGAGTATGGGAGGAAAAAAATAGATGGATAGACACAATATTTTATTGTTAAAAAAATTATAAAAAATAAATATTTGAAAATTTTGTAATATTCTGTAACGTTTCAAAATTTTGTATTGATAACACTAACCATAGTTCTCGTGCAATTGGTGGTTTTTTCGCAAAATTATTTGCCACATCATTCAATTTTCAAAATCAAGAGCCATCTAGGTACCATATCAACAATTACTGACAACGGTAATAAATAAAAACCGATTCGTACTATCAGTATTAACTTTTCAAAAATTTTACACTATTCTATAACATTTTATAAATTTTACATCATATTACAACATCAATTAAATTTCTTATATTATTAATGCCTTTTCCTTGCGGGTCGACGAGTGGCTGTGATGATGAGGGTGGAGGAAGAAGATTGAATGGCAGAAAGACAATCTTATCCTCCATGAAATTAATGAAGAAGAGACTAATTGGTCCACTTTGTCAACGTGCTATTGCCATGTTTGCTGCACAATCCATTTTCACGTGCCACATTAGACATAGCCGCTCATTTTAACAAGAATAATAACGTCATGCTAAACGGGCTAAATATTTCATAGTTCATGCTTTTCTAAATCGTGCCGAAAATATCGTGCCAAAAGTGAGAAACCAACATAAGTTCAAACCTTTTTAGATTATTAATCCTTGATAATAACATAATAATTACCAAAGTCAAATCTGGCTAGGTCAGAATAATTACTTCCCATCTTCACTGCAGGCAGGGGCAGAGCATTGTACCTATAAGAATTCCCCACCAGCATTACGGTTGGAATCTGCAACCGGTGACAACAGTGCAAAATCAAAACTCTCCATCCATGCTCTCCACTAAGCAAGCTCAAGGTTCAATCAAACCAGGCTCACAAGTTGTAAACGGAGGAGGCGAGGTTCATGTTGGGTTCTGTGGGACCGGCCTTACACTAACCATGGCTAGAGCCACTGCTCTTCGCTTCAAATTCCTCCCAGATCTGGTTTCCGGATGACTTCAAATTATTTTCATGGCGTACACAAGGTGCACTTTAGCGTTTAACAATCTCCATTGTTGTCCATCCAGGTCATCTACGAACTAATTCTTAAGAAATTCAATTCAAATCCCTTGCAAAACCATAAAACTGTCATTCTGCTCACACACTATCTCAAACCAGACGTAACATGGACAAAGTAGAGACATGTCTCACCCTTCAAAGACAGTAAGTACTCGTATAAATGACAAGTCTATCACCCCAATCCACAGCATAAATATACAGGAAGCCAGTCACATACATCATTTACATTTATAAACTATGGCATTATGCCATGTGGAATAATAATGGGGTACGCACCTTCAGCCTCCAGAAGAAAAGGGAAGATCACCTTCACGTCTGGGCCCCGGAGGTTGCAAAAGATCTCTGGAAAATATCCGACGACTCAACTGCCACAACTATGGGTTTAACGCACAGAAATGGCATGAAGAAGAATCAATAAATTGCTAATGGTTTTGCACCCACTCCTGAATTGCTGAACGGAGACTCAGATTAGGGATAAGGTGCCTATTTGGAAGCTGAAGGTTCGTCATGGGCGAAGTATCATGCCCGCCATTTAGCCATCCTCTAATAGCAGCTGCTTCATAAGTAAAACCATCTGCTGCCACATGGGGATCTTCCATTATTTCCTGCAAGTAAATGCAAACAACTTAATGAAGCAGAAATTCTGAAACATGAACAGAGGAAACACCACTGAGGCAAAATTCAGAATATGCTTCCTACAGGCCAAAGAGGGGAACTTGTAAAACTTTACTCTGAAATTAATTCTACAAACAAACGGGCCCTGAGAGGAAAAACCATTGGCAGAAGTAAAAACGACAAAGCTTGAAAGAAGCATCAGAGTTACCTGATTTATGGGGCAGAGGAGAAACGATGGGGGCTCATTAGGTTCGTTAGAATCAGTTTGACTAGTAGAAATAGCAGAGGCTTCACAGGAGGCTCTTATCGATTCCAGCACAGTCCAAACCTCTGACCCGAGGTCTGGTCGGTTGCTGCGATCCATCTCACAGCAACTCAGTGCCAAGTGAGCCAATTGGGTGGTTTCTAAAAGTGGCCAGTCCCCTGCTGTTTGGTCCAGCTTCTCATTCATACTCCCTTCATTAAGAGCATCCTGTAGTTCCTCCACTAAATGTGGCGCTGATCTCCCAGTTAGTAGTTGTAAGAGTATGATTCCAAATGAGTAAACATCTGACTCAACAGTGATTTCCTCTGATGAGTCAATCCCATCCTCAGAGGATCCATTGCTTGAATTTTGTTGTAGGATTCGGAGGTCTTTGAGTTTGCTTGCCAAGTTAGCATCGAGGAGAACATTTTTGGGTTTCAAATTACCATGTATTATACTATTAGGGTTACAGGAGTGGAGGAAAATGAGTGCTGAACATATTTCAATGGAGATACGAATACGGATCTGCCACGATAGAGGGTTTCCGCTGCTAAATTTGTCTTCAAGGCAACCGTTCGCTGGATGCTCATAGATGAGAGCCCAAGCATCAGGACAAACTCCAATTAGGGCAACTAGGTTTGGATGCCTCAATTTGCTCACTACTTCGACCTGAAAGAAGACAGATACAGCGTAGATTGTGATACATTAAACATTTACTGAGAGATATGCCCATGAAAGAAAATTGCTGCTTTAGATTAAAATTCATTATAAAACAAAGCTGTCACCCCTGCTGTATTTTGACAAACTTATTAAGATTTAACATTGACCAATTTATATAACAAATAAATGACATTACCTCCCGATGATACTGTGATGGGCCCCGTGAACTATCAGGATGCAGCATCTTTATGGTGACTGGAGCGTGGCGAAGCAAACCCTTGTAAATGCTTCCCCAGTCCCCCTCCTCAATCTTCAAGCGCGGATCAAAATTGTCAGTAGCTTCCTGAATTTCTGAGAAAGAGAACTCCATGATAGCTTGTTGTCTCTGAAAAGTGGAAGGTTCTCCGGCTTGATTCTCCAATAGCTCTTCATTTACTTTGAGTGCATTCTCAAGATGCAACTGCAACTCTTCTTTTTCTTTCTTGTATACCTCCAACAACTCCTCTTTAGAGGCAATCTTGTCTTGCAACTCTTGCATCATACGAGTGGTACTTGCAATTTGACTTCCTAGCAATGTTCTCTGATCGCAGGCACCAGAAAGTTCTTCAACATGTCGATTCTTGAAAGATTCAAAACCTTCCTTTTCCCTTGCTAATGCTTCCTGAAGTTCTTTTCTCTGTCGCTTCTCTTCAAAGTATAAATTTTCAAATCTTTTCGCCTGAAAATTAACTTAGTTGGCACATTGCATAAATAAAAAAAAGATTCTGTTCTGAACTGAAAAAATTTTCAAGGGCTCTAATGGAATGGAATCCAAGTCACATTTGAAATGTCAAGAGTTTCTAATGTAATGTTTAAGCACCAAGGAAATCTGATCTCAGAGTAATAAGAGAACACTTCAAATAATTGGCCCATGTGTGTCAAGCATAAGTATGCAGAATCTTCACCATCAGTTTCATCTAGAACAACTGCCTTGCAATAAAATAAGTGATGGGAGAACATGAAATCTTACTCTGCGACTAGCATCAATGGCATTCTTTTCAGCTTTCTGACGGCGGAGCAATTCTTCATACGCCTCTCGCTTTGCATTTGCAGCCTCCGCCATTGCTCTTTCAAGTTTTTCATACAGGTCCTCATTACCATTATCTTCCTGTAAAGAACTATAATTAAATCAACTCTGGAAATGCTTCTATTTGATAAATTCCAGCCTCAGCTGCAAATAAGTTGCTTGGTAAGTGCTAAAACCTTAGTACATTATGTGTTGCTTGGTATATTATGTTCAGTAAAATAGCAACTTTACCAGCACTGGTAGAAGAGCAAGCTGGTGATCCTCCTCATATGAAGAGACTAGATTTGATCTCAGTGTACGCCCACTTGCCTCACCTCTCTCATACCGAATCAATGGCAGATCATCGTCTATTTCACTAGAGTAAGATGGTGAATGAACTGAACCTAGTGAGGGACTCCTTGGCTCCAAATGGGCTGTTCCAGCAGCAGATCTTGCTTGTCGCCATGAAGAGTGGACATCCATATCGATGGTGCTTAAATCACCCTCCCTATAGCATATTATGCATTCAGTTGAGTTATGATTTACTCATTTCCAGCATCACACAATCAATGACCATATTCAAGATGATCTACAATCTACAGAGAGGCCTTTATACAAGGAATAAATTAAGACAAACAGAAACTTCAGACCTTCTACCAGATATTAAAGATTTCAAAGCTTATGCAATTAGCAAATGAACTAAGTGGCATCAGACTCCTCACCCATTTTGAAACTTATCCAAAATTTTGACAAGGAAAGAATTCAAATTATTTGAAAAATTGAAAAATTATTTATTCGTGGAAATTTATACAGTATCATCTTTAGAAAAGTATGCATGTATAACTTATAAACTATAAGTAGAATATTCTTGTTTACCTGAAGTGAATTAGGTGTCCATTGCAAATAAACCAAATATGACAGGAAGGGTGAGCATTCTGATCTACATACTTTGCTTTGGTAGATTTAAGTTCTGTCATTCCACTGCAATTCCAAAAGCAATGTAACCATAAAAGTGTCAGCAAGCAGAGAAAGATCCAGCGTAGGGAAACATCCAACTTCCAAAATTAAGATATTGTGAGCAGTTCACATGCAGTTCAATATTCCAGTAATCATCCACATGGCATATTTTGGAAAACAAGGCCTCTTCTTTTGCCAATAAGATAACCAGTCAAAATCTCAATGTCATGTCAATTATTCCTAACCATGTCCTCTTCTCTCACCAGAGTCTGAAGTGGTAAAAAGAATTAGAGATATGAAAACAATGGTCCATTCACCTCCATTGCACAATAAGTTTTACATTCATATACAATAATACATAAAGATCTGTAGACCCTCCAAAACTAATTATACTACCAAAAGAAAGGATAATTATCCCCAAAAAAATAAAAGAATAGATACTCAGCAATGTTTTTATGCAGCCAAGGTTTATCAACAAGATATCCAATGAATCCAAGTCCATTAAGCCATGTAGCGTTCATGTATGAATAAATTCCCATATACACCAAATTCTGATGAAAAGGCTTACTTCTAGAATTTATAAATATTAAAATACCTCAAGAATGAGGTTTTTTTATTCTTTTTATTTTCATGGGAATGCTTAAATTGTTGCTAACAGTCTGCCTCAGACCACTGTTATTGGCTAAAGCGAATCCAAACCATAATATCAAATTTTATCTAGGCCAGAGCACAAGTCCAATCTTACTGAATATGGTGCTTATCTGCTGCAGCTCCCATAACAAGCTTGGTAACAGCATGCTGCTCAATGAGTTCCACAATCCCTTTTCCTATGTCTCTCATCTCAACCCATCGCTTCTCCACAGAAACCTGCACAACAATTGACAATATCAAAGCACATGAGAAAGCTGTCCAAAAACAGGTGAGCTCAAAAAACATGTTCTTTAAGAAAAAGATTTGCCAAATCAGACAAGTTTTCATCTGGATACCGCCAAATGTCTATTTTCAAAAGACCAGGTCCCTGCTCTGACACTAATCCTAACAACTGCCAGTTTACACGTATAGTCAATAAAATGACGTGTCTGAGACCCTTTTCAGTCACCAAGGCTACTCTTAAAGCTGCATTTTTCTTCATCTTTTAATGAAAGAATAGATCTAAATCCTTGTCTTTCCTTTCTGTTGAATTTAAGGCTACAGTAAGATTCGAACCTTTGCCTGGTGACAAATGCGAACGTACTCATTCAGGATCTCCTGCATGGCTTGAATGTCACGATCCCTAGAAACATACCTCCCTGCAGCACCATACAACTCACTAGATAAATAAAATTATCAAATCACAAAAAGAAATAAGAACAGAACTATCACAACATAAATTGAAAAAAAAAAAAAGGCAAGATTTGATGTGGTAAATGAAATGCTTTAGCGCTAGTCAAAGCACTAGAAGTAAACGTTTTATCTCCTCCAAGAAAGTAAAGGTTTCAGCATTTATAAGAAGCCTCATGTTCTATCAAAGTGCAATTTCATATTTGACAGTGAAAGAATAGAAGATTTAATAATCTTGGAGCATATGAAATTATGAATAGTTGTTACATCTACCAGTAGCTTTTTCCATAGCGCCATTTTCTTTTCTAGGGTCCAGAATTGACATTGGAATTGCAAAATTCAAATTTGAGCGATGCAAACGCATTTGGATTTGTGAGAAATAGCCAAATCATGCATCTCTTCCCAGAGAAGATGAATTCGCATATTGGTGACTTTCAGGTTCTTGTTTCACCCAGCTAATCATCAATGGCTTCTCCACTTTGGCTCTGCAAATTCTAGTTATCAATGATCAAACCTTACTTTCTTCATCTGTGCTGTTGACAATTTTAATAACGGATACACCGAATTCATTGCTCCGCCCTACAACTACAGAAGATTCTGTAACAGGAAATTTTAACTTCTAATTAAGTATTTGAATGAACCAAAAGTATGACTCGTTGAAAACGAAACGGAAGTGGAAAGACGCGCCATGACAGAAAACGAAGATCGATGGAAATTCTCAGACCGATCCCTCAGACATCGACACTCACCGCCAGGGCTGTCCGGAGAAGGGGAGTGAACATGGATGATGCGGAAATCGCCTCCGAAGTTCTCCAACGCCCACTGCAGGGTCAGCCTGCTCTCCTCGACATCGTTCCCGACGGCCACGTACACTCTCTCGTTGAACACCCTCGCGGGCGACGAAACCTCGGAATTCATCGACGCGGGGCTCTTGAAGCTGATCGAGAGGAAAGCGGTGTGCAGCTATGGCTTGCTTGGAAGGGCCGGCGTCCGGGCTGCGGCGATGCAGGGCTGCGTTGACGAGTTAGCAGAGGTGCACTCCTATATGTAAATGAGCTGTGATGCTCGTTTTCATGGCGATTCTCCTTGTCCCTGCACGTACAGAGGAAAGCTGGTTAACTTCAGAAGGAAGCTGACTCTCGACTCACCGGGGGAGCAAGTCGTCGCGAAGTCAAGGGTTAAATTAGGGGGAATTGTATTAATGGTACAAAAGTTTTACAAAAGTTTTTAACTTGTAATAAAGAAATTTTTATCCATAACTAGTATAAAAAGTTTCAAATTATTTTATCATAATACATTCTATTAAATTTATTTATTATCGTTAATTTTTTTACATGGTAACTGATGTGAATGTCACATTTACTTATTTATTGATTTTACGAATCATAATATTTTTAATTGAAAATAATAAATATATTTAAAAATATATAAAAATAACTCAACGAAATATGAAAAATTCAAAAACTAAAATAAAAAATAGAAATATTTTAAAAAATTGACAGAAGTACACAAAATATTTAAAAATTTCAGAAACTACTTAAAAATCTATGAAAATTCTTTTAAAAACTTTTTGAAATTTTAATTTTCTAATAAAATTTGAAAAATATTTAAAACAAATAAAAAGTTTGCTTATATAAAATCTTGTCATTTCACTATTTTGGGAAAAAAACTTTCATTTTCACATTAGCCCCGCGCACCTCAATGAATCTAATTATGATGCATTTCACTTATTGGCGGGATATATGACCAATTTTTAGTTTTTTTATTTATTTTAATTATATATTTTTTAAAATTATAAAAAAAATTGAATTCTAAAAGTTTTGAAGGTTTTTTCAAGAATTTTTATATAATATTCTTAATTTTCAAAATTTTTTCATACACTTTTGTTAATATTTAAATTTTTATTTTTTTAATTTTCATATTCTACATATTTAAAAACTTAATATATTGTTTCAATGAAAAATATTAAACGGTTCACTATATCAGTAAATAAATATGTACTGTGTCCACATCAGCTGCCACATCAATAAGAATTAACAGTATTAAATGAAATTTAATGGAATGTATTATAAGAAAATAATTGTAAAATTATTTACACCAGATAGACAGCTAGAAATTTTTACAAAATTTTTTGTACCACTGGTGCATTTTCCCGTTAAATTACCTTGCGTTGAGTTGAGTTGCGGGAATGGATCGAACGCCGCTCGGGGAAGCGATCCTTGACCCAGCATTTCACCCGTTATTTTCTTTTCCAATTGTATATCGCAATTTTTTTAAAAAAAATTACAAATGAGGTATGCTGGGCCAAAAAGAGATCAGACGCAGACTCGAAATAGATCAATGTAAAATACTAAAATTAATCAATAATTAAATTATTTATTTATAATATACTGCAATTCAATTTATTTAAAACTTGTTAACTTACAGTAGTATACAGAACACTATCTGTTGTCATCAGTATACTATGTCGATTTTACCTTTTGAAATTTATAATTTCAAATTGTTCGTCCAAAAAAGTGATTGGTTTTGACTGCTAAAATTATAAATATGAAGTGATATTAATGAGTTGGTGAATCTTTGTAATTAATGAAAGATTATTGTCATTAAAATCATAGATATGGAGCAATAAAAATAATTGAAATTATTCTTGTATCCTAAATTTGGAGGATTTTATAAAATTTACGCCTATCATATATTTAATATAAATTAGGTTGCAGATAAATATTAAAAACAAAATGACATCAGATCTCCCAAAACGTTTTCATATAATAGTACTAGAAAAGGACTCGTGCTACATATAAAAAATAAAATAAATAAATGTGAAACACTTGGATGAATTCTTATAATTATATCATTTATTTATAATTTATTACAATTTAATTCACTTAAAATTCATTAATTTACAGTAATAAGTAAATTATTATTAATTTGAATTAGTATCTTATCTCAATTTTAGTTTTCCATTTTTTCAATTTTAAATTATTCGTTCAAAGAATATGACAAATTTTTACCGGTAAAATTATTGGTATGGAGTGATAATAAGTGAAATAAGGGAATCTGAACAGTTAATAAAAGATCTTTACTGTTATGATCGTAAATATGGGATGAGAGAAAAATAACTGAAATTAATATTTTACCTTTAAACTAAAAATCATATTCATGTTATAAATCTTAATATATAAATTAAATTTAGGGCAAATATGTAAATGATTGATCAATTGTCACAATCATTTTATTTGTTACTACTCCAACCAGTTGATTCTAAGGTCAAATGTCTCTTTCAGTAATGGGTCTTTGGTTCAAGTACGGAGAAAATTGGATTACATAAAAAAGTTATTAATTTACAAGGAAAGTGTATTATAATATGAAATTGTTGTGTTTGTTAAGTATATTAGATTGTTGGGAAGGTAATTGACAATATAATATTATAATATGTTATGTGATAAGTCATGGAAGTGATTTTACAAAAATATCCATTCCTTCTTTTGTCTTGTAGTGCAATCATTTGCCATACACAAGGACAAAATAGACTTTTACACCTAAAAAAGTGAGTGGAACAATTAATAATATTATATTGGACTGAGTTTTCAATGCAATCTCAGAATACGTCCATTCAACTCGGTAATATGATTACAATGAAAAAGAGCAGGCTCGACAAAACATCAGTGGTCCAGCAAAGTGAAAATGTGGCGTATTTTACTCCCAAACACTCCCAAAGGGAATTGGACAAGCAAAGCATGATGGGGATTGGTCAAAGGAGAAAAAAGCATGCATCTATTATTATTGGAATACGGGTCATTCTTGACGACTATTATTTCTTTAATTACTCAATTTAATTTAATAATAATTTAATTAAGAAAAATTGTAATATGATGATAAATTCACTAACAACTTAACACTCTTTTTCTCTACCCTCACTTCCCCTCTCTAGTTTCTATGTTATTTTCTCTTAATTTATTATTTAAATTTTACATTTGAAATGCCGAAAAATTATATATTCGAGAAATTAAGTATACTTAAAACTTAGTATAATCATTTACTGCCTACTTTTTTAACTGATATCATCATATAATAAAATTCACACGCAGTACATATCTACCTCTAAGCCTTTTAATATTTAAATTACTTTCATATTGATAAGAGGATTAACACGGAGGTGAGGGTAGGACCGTCTCGACCGAACTCTCGAGATACCTCTAGAATAGCCTAGTACCTCTTCTAACATTCCCACCGATTGATAGCTGGCCTATGAACGGAAACCTCTGGACCCAAAACACAAAGAGAGCCGATCAGATGTGACAGTCTCACTTGACTCTCCAATACTTAAGTCAATGAACGTATATAAAATATTGTCAAGCAAAAAAGTAGCAGAGTATAGAGTTTTTCAAAAGTACTATAAGTTGGAGGCTGATATACATTTATAAGGGAAAAGGAAAAATAATTGAGAGTTGTCGGCCAATAAGAAGTGCCACATGACATGTGATTATAATAAGAAAGATTTCCCTCGAAAATAGTTAATTAGAGGCGTAAAAACTATTTTACCCTTACCATTATTTTATTTCTTATCACATATCTATATTCTTAATATATAAAACATGGTTACAGCCTATTACAACCTCTTTAACTCCCCACGTGGCAACATCTTAACTAGTCACGTGGCAACACCTTAACTAGCCACGTGGCAGCTTCCTCTGAAGTTCTTTTTTTTTTTCCATTTTTTTGAAATTTTTATTCTAGACAAGCCCTTCACGCCTTCGTCCTTCTCTTTTTATCTGTGTTTCCATTTTTACTTTTCCCTTTCTTTTGTTTTGCACGATGATATCAAGTAAGATCTTTTACTTTCTATAGAAATCTAAAAAATAATTTGTCTTCCCATATTGTACGATCTACACTAGAAGTATTTCTACTTACTTTCACATTATTACATATTCTCTTAACCATCATTTTATTTTAACAAATTATAAATATTTATATTCTTAATAATCTATATCTCGAAACATTAATTTTACACTAGTCGATCATCATAAACGAGTTGGTGCAGCTCCACGTGTCTCCATCTCAAGCAATATGTCATGTTCGCTCATAAGAGCGGGGAAAATTTATAATTTACAAGTCGCTCTTTCTTAGCAAGTCGATTTGACTAAGGTGGATGAAAAATATTTCATACAAAAACGAGTTATTTGGCTGCAGTTGATTTTCTTTTGGAAATATTTAACACAAATATTTCTCATTAAATTATTTCCAGTCATAGGATTGTGGAAATTCTCCTAATTGTTATTCTAGTCCACGAAACTTTTCTAATCGTTTCGCTTAAGTCCTTTCTTGATTAAATTATTTATAGATTTGATTAAATCATCTTGCATAAGAAATTGTGAGAGATAAAGTGATCTTTATCGGATTAATGAATGTATTGAAGAAATTATAGTTTTAACACGCTTATGAACTTTAATCAAGAAACTGACAATGAATTAAAAATTCTGAGAATCAGTTAAAACTCGAAAAGGGAAATTGGAAAATCAACCTTAATTCGTACTATTTTTTTGATAGAAATATCGACTAGAACGTATTTATCGTAATATCGATATTGTTTGCTCCGGATACAGAGAAAGTATTTTATGAAATGATATCTCCATATAATAATACTTACGTGGTAACATTATAATACAGAATACGTGACCTCTCATAGATATGGCAGTACCATATCACGGGAGAGATTTAAATGATGCGAATCAAAAGTTACAGGCACAATAAATTATTGGAAAAATGATATTGAATTGAATGAGAATTGTTCTCAAGAATTGAAGAAAATTATATTTATATTTAAGTCCAATTGAATGAGAAATTGAAGGAATTTGGATTGGAATTAGGTTCATGAACTTAATGTTTATAACATGAGTTGTGTTTAGAAAAGTCCATAAAGATGCGTAGGCCTACAAGGGTCTATAGAGCCCATATTGGAAATGAAGGAAACTCAATTTCACATCCATAAAGGATGACAATTTAAAAGTGTTTATGAACCAAGAGTGGTCTCATGATAAGTAACCACTTCGGGGTTTCGTACAGTCTTAAGCTCCGCTAGTCGTTATATCCTATGAGATTGAATTTTACGCTTTCTTAGTACGACCAGAATGGACAAATCAGTTTTAAGAAAATTATGACCGCTAGAGGTCTCGACGATCGGTAAAGAATTTCCTTTTATTAGATTATTATTGTACTTCAAAACGGTGCCGAATGTGAACAAATTTTTTTTGAATATTATCATAGTTACTCTTACTCACAGGAGAAAAATATGAAATAAACAAATCGATGAAATTAATTGGGTAAAAATGACCGTTCATTCATGAACAATTTCTTGAAAAATAAAAATTCTAGATTATTTTCGTGAATATCGTTTTAGAAGCGTATTTTAAATCTGCATTTTAATTTTGTATAGAAAGTGTATTTAATATTTTATTATTTTTTGAATTTTTAAAAATTTTTTAAAATTCTTTAAAATTTCTTATATTTTGAAGTATCTATTGAATTTTTCTTTTTTTAGAATTTGTTTCTTGATTTTTTGGAATTTTAATAAATTTTTCATATATTTTTCATATATTTTTCATATCTATTAATAATACAACAATATATTATATTATTAATTATTAATAAAAATACAAATTATTTCGGACATATATATTATATACTTTTTTAAAACTAAACTTGATGATTAATTAATTAATTAATTAATTAATACTTCAGACATAGTGCCGGACCAATACGTTCGAAACTGCAGGGTGTGCACGAATATATGATCAAATCGAAATCAACAAAAATTTATCTATTCGGATGATTATAATGAGTCTCGAGTAAATTCCAGATAATAAATTTAAGAGAGTTTCAATTCTATTGTACAGGATACTTGGAATCAGTTTTAGCAATGGCTACATAGAAATGAATTGCGCATTTAACTCTAATAGTTAATAACTTACTCATTTAAACTCTAATTCTCGAGTCGGTTGTACCTTGAATTTGTAACTCGATAAACTTTTTTTGACAAGTAATTCTGCATATTTGATAAGTTTACCAAGTTTAAAATATCACAATAATTCAGAAAGTAATAAAAAATTATTGAAAATATACTTAAAATTGACTGTAGTATGCTAAATTATGATAAAATAAGTAAGAAAAAATTAATAAGATTCTCTAAACTCGATTACTCAAGCAATCGATTGATCAATGATATCAAAATATTTTTGGAATTAATAGAGCTAATAATGAACAAGTTCAAATATGGTACCTAGAATCTGTGGTATAATACCGATTTCGGGTAGAATTTGATTTCTGTATTTCAAATCTAAAATTTGGAAATCAGCCTTATATATGAAAGGATCTGGGTAAGATACCTGAATTCAATCACTCTTACAAAATTCATACATTTGATACTTAAATTTGGTTGCACTCATTTAACTGAAAATAATATTTCACGGTAAGAAACTTACTAAGGCCAAACGAACTTTCATTTCAAATCTCTCGAGTCAAACTCTTTGTACCCATTTATTTTTTTTATTCATCTTCTCCTTCAAAACTAATCAAATTGGCTTAACATGCCCAAATTTAAAGCTAGAAATGGGAGAAGAGACCGCTGATAAACTGATAACATGGTCCAGAGTTCGACTCCTCCAGGAGCCGGTATCTAGGGATTAATGGCTGGCTCAGGCTGTATAATATACCATCCGGTAGATTAGTCAATTGCTACAATGTCAAGCACCATCGATATAAAAAAAAAGCTAGAAATGGGCTGACTTTTTTTGTCGTGGGTTATCAAAATCTAAAAACTCCAATAACTTCGAAAAATAAACGTTCAAGCAACATCAATTCACTGTTGAATAAAATTTTTCTATCGTAAATTTTCTTCTTTACATGACTCAAATTTGTGTTCTTATTATTTTTTGTACTTTTGTTATAGTGCACGAGGTACAAATATGCACTGGAAATTTTGTAGTCTAACTGCTAGATTGTTAAGTGAGTAGAGAAAATAATAATAATTTATTGAATTTTTCTTCAATATAAATAATTAATTATAAACTGTTAAATTAGGCTACTGAACGGTCTAATAAACGGACAGTAAAAGTTTCCAATATGCGCACCACGTGCAAAAGAAAATCATCATATGGTAACTACCAAATTGATGTCGGTCATGGTTCTGCAGCATTTCAGTCAAATACTAATTATGATTGCAAAACTGTAAATTTGACCTTTTCCATTCGACCAAATTTATCCTCATTCCTTCATCATATCCGCCCCCCACCCCCCCCCCCCCCCCCCCCCCCCCCCCAACGAAAAAGTCAATATCATCCTTCCGCTTAATTTGGAACTATCGTCATCTTAAATAATACTTTAAATACCATGAGAGCAGTGACTTCGTGGTCTAAACAACTTACTCACGTGTAATTTGATGAGGTCGAGATTACAAGTTTGAGTCTCGCTCTGATTAATATTGCAATGAAAGACCCTTGGACTTGTACCTTGGTGGACACTGACTTTTTAAATTATGTCAGACCTTTGATGGTGCAACTTTGACTGGGTCGATGTTAACACAAAAGATCGAACAGTTCATAAAGGGATGACTGGGTCGTCATTACTACTATGTCATTTTATTTATACAAAAATAGTGCTTTAAACTTAGAATTAATCTCTCTATCTTCATCCATTATTATTTAGAAATTTTCTATTTCTCATTCTTTGACAAACAAATTGCACTTTTGGTCATTAAGGGGGCGTTTGGTTGGATGTAATCAGTGAACTTTCCATGTAAATACATCCTAAATTACATTGTTTGGATGCAAAATATTTTGTAATTTGGGTTTCCCGGGCCTTATGCTCTTTGCCAGATCTGGGGAATTTCATTGTAAAGCTTTTACAAAGCAAAAACGTGGAATTCTTCTTTTACATGGGACCAATATCTAAAATTACAATAACCCCATAGTGAGCCACTTCAAAGCATTGTGCTGCTCAAAACCCCCAGGCGAGAGGCTGGCCATTTTTGTAATATTTAGCATTATAATATTATATTTTGCCTACTTTCTTTGTAATTCTAAAAAATTGACCAAACACAATAATTTTATTTTATAATCTACTTTTCATGTAAAGCGATAACTTTTCATATAATCTAATTTTCCTCAGTAATCGAAGATTATCCAAACCAAACGCCCTCTAAGAGTGTAATTGTCTAAAAAGTTTGAGGGTCAAATCTATCCTGAAATGGAAAATTTCAAGAATAGTGGAGGAAAACAAAAAGAAAAATGGAAAGTGGACTGAAGCTGACAAATTGCCTATAACTAACGGACCAAAATCTACTGCCAACTCTGAGTCATGTTTGGTTTAAATATTGTTAGATTGTGAGAAAAAATTTAATCGTAGTAGAATTTTCTTGAGTTATTGGTTGAAAGATAAAGTTACAGTATTTTAAAAAGAAATAAAACTTATTATGAAATTCAATAAATATAGATAAAATAGTTATAAAGTTGGATAAAATATAACAATTAATTTATCATATTTTACGTAAAGATTTTATCAGTAATTCTATCACATCCTAAAACATGTAACCTCGTATTACAATCAACTTTCTAACTAATTGTAACTAATTGTCACAACATTTGATGTTATGGAACTTCACATGGACAAACGCACCCCAACGAGTGAAAACGTTAAAAGTCCGACAAGACTCCAACTGAAACAAGGGGACGAACGAAAGCCCAGCTGAAGCCCAACGATTCGAGGTAATGATACGTAAATAAAGGAAAATGGAAAATTCCCAATTATTTTCAGCAAGGAAAAACCGAATATCAGAAAAAATCGATTCAAGCCCTGATAACTTGGACAAAAAATCACCTGATCCGACCATTTTCACCCATACTTTTCAGCAGTGCTTTCTGAGACCACGAGCTTCAAACTCAGCCAGGTGAGCTGAGAAAGTTTAATGGTCGAATTACTGAACCGTAAATTTCTCGAAACAGAATAATAGTTAAAGTTGCGAGACCGGTCCACGGGCACCTAAGGACGTGCTTGAAGTGAAGCCAGTGAAAGGGATGACAGTGTACATGACATTTCGGCCCGACTGCATTTCATCTCATACCAGCAGTGAAAAGGCAATGTAGGGATTGGGAAGTAAGACCGAGAATCCGGTCATGCAGTTGACTCGACTCATTAAACACAAGGAATGGCGATGTGATCCGATTGATGGACTTTATATTAGTCTGAAGAGATTAGAATCTCCCAATCGACTCTCACCCTGCCTTTACCGGCCTCTCGCCACCGGACCTCGTACGTGTTCGGGCAGTGCTGCTAGGGCCGGCTTCGTTGTTGGGTCCCGATATGAACCTCATCTCAATCATTGTCATCCAAGGATGTATGGGCATTTAGGTCCCTCCATGGGTGATCTTGTAGAAAATGGTCTTTCTCAATAATCCATCATGTCAGTTCTGATTATCAATATCATTGTCATAGTTTTCTTCTGATCTTTTAAGGGTAGACTCTGAGTAGATCACGTATCTATGAAAATTTTCATTGGGATAATTTCTGTTCTTCAGCAATAATCATCATCCTGTTAATAGTGTATTGGCCATATACGATCATATTGATCCTTCCCTACTTAATTTATATATCTTCCCACTTGTCTTCATCGGGTGCTAGAAGAAGACATCACAGTATCTCTGTTCAAATATGAATCAGTCAAGGTTCCAATACTAGTAGTGCACATTACCAAAATAAGAGGATCCATTCTCCCACCCGACGATCGATAAAGACCAGTACAGCCTGATTTGTTGAAACTCTCCGTGTCAAGGTTTCCCCTTCTATCTACTTTTTGGTCGGCTTGTTGCTAGCATCAACTTTAAGATAAGATTCTCTTCTCACCTACGAAAATTGATAATCCCTATGCTTTTCTACGGCCCAGTGATTGGTCAAATTCTTTAATACAAACATAGTTTCACCAAGAAGTTCTTTTCTTACTCTTAACTGAGGCATTCATAAATTCAATTCGAGTCAGGTACGTCCAATAAAATATAAAACTCTCCCAAGGTGAATTCTCTCCATTTACAAAACTCAAACATGAGACTTTGGTTGAGGGAAATGTATTTTATCATCTCAGTCAATCTACTTTAGTTTATCAAGACATTTTAAACAATGGATTTAATAAATAATCACGATGTTAATACTGGTTATTCAGTTCGTCTGATATGTTTGTGGTTTAATGTGAAAACCCGAACATTGCATAACGGGGTAGTGGGATCACCATTAATACCACCTCCTTTTATTTATTAAAAAAATTACTTTAAACTTATAATTAATCTCTCTATCTCCTTCCATTAGTCTTTGGAAATTTTATATTTCTCATTCTTTAAATGAAGAAAATTACACTTTTGGTCATTAAAAGTGTACTTTTTTGATAAGTTTGAGGGTTAAATCTGTCCCAAAAGAGAGAACTTTTCAAGAGTAGTGGTGGAAAAGAAAAAGAAAAAAGGCAAGTGGGCCAAAGCTAAAAAAAAGATTGCCATAACTAATGCATCAAAATCCACTTCCAACTCAAGTCGTATTTGGTTTAAATATTATTAGATTATGCGAAAAAAAAATTCTAATTGTAAGTAGAATTTCCTGAGTTAGTGGTCGAAAGATAAAATTATATTATTTCAAAACGATATAAAATTAATTATGGAATTTAATAAATGTAAATAAAATAATTATAGAGTTGAATAAAATATAAGAATTCCCCGTATTTTACGTAAAGATTTTTATCAGTAACTCTATCACATCTTAAAACATGTGACGTCGTACCACACAAACGGGCCCAGCAAATGAAAGCCTTAATCCGACAAGACTCCAACTTGAACAAAAAGGAGAAAGCCCAAGTGAAGCCCAACGATTCGAGGTACTGATATATACATAAATAATGGGAAATGGAAAATTGCCCAATCATTTTCAGTT
Source organism: Lagerstroemia speciosa (assembly GCA_037672795.1). Classification (NCBI taxonomy): domain Eukaryota; kingdom Viridiplantae; phylum Streptophyta; class Magnoliopsida; order Myrtales; family Lythraceae; genus Lagerstroemia; species Lagerstroemia speciosa. The sequence goes on from CM075298.1 coordinate 1,598,038, forward strand.
GGGGTGTAATGGAAAAACCGAAACCGAAGAACTAAGGGTCCAACATAAATTTCGGTTGGTCTTTGGGGTCGTGAAAAATCGATCCAAGAAAGTGGGGCGACAACCCGAAAAACCTATCGGACCGGAAACCGACCGAAATCATATAAAAATAAAACATCATAACAAAAAAATTAATCTTGTTATTAAATTTTGATCATAAAAATGATAATTTTAACATTTTAGACTTGAATTTTGATTCTTGGTCATACTCTTTAACTTATCCTATACATAAAATATTTACAATTAGTATTTTTTTTCATTTATTATAATGAATTTTATCTTATAATTAATTATTTATTATTTTATTGAAATTCGAGGCCTGAAAAAACCATACCTACTAATGGTTGGTTTGTTATGCTCCCAGTGATTCTTGGTATAATTTTTTTAACTTGAAAAAATTTAGGTCCCGATCAATTGGATAAAAAAAAAAACTTAACCCGACCGATTTTACCCCTACTTTCAAGTAGTGCTATCTGAGACCATGAGCTCTAGACTCGGCCTAGTGAACTCAAAAAGTTTAACAGTCAATTACTGAACAGTAAATTTTTTGAATCTGTGTAATAGTTAAAAATTTGGAACCCCGGTCCATGAACATCTAAGGGCAGGCCTGCCAACTTGCTTGAAGTAAAGCCCTTGAAAAGGGATGACAGTGCACATGACATTTCGGCCCGACCACATTTCATCTCATACCAGCAGTTAAAAGACTGTAGGATTGGGAAGCAAGACCAGGAATCCGGTTCACGCGGTTTAAATCGACTCATTGTTTTCGAACACAAGGGATGGCGATGTGATGTGATCGATGGACCAGATATTAATCAGGAGACAGATTGGAGTCTCTCAATCGACTCTCCCCCGGCTTTTACCGGCCTCCTGCCACTGGACCTTGTACGTGTTCGGATAATGTATCTAGGGCCGGCTTCGTTGTCGGGTCCCGACACGAACCTCACCTCAATCGCTGTCAACTAAGAAAGTAAAGGCAAGGTGGCCCCTGCTTGCATCAAGTTGTAAAAGGGTCTTTCTCGATCCCTCGTGTCAATTCTGAATATCAACATCAATTGTCTTAATTTTCTTTCAGTCTTTTAATGGTAGACTCTAATGTATCCATGAAAATTTTCTATGGGATAATTTATGTTCTTCAACATTGATCATCATCCTATTGATAGTGTATCAGCCGATACGATAATCATATCGACCACCTCTTCTCACCTGTGTTCATAAGAGGGTAGAACGAGACATCATGATACCCGGTTCAAATCTGAATCAATCAATACCAGTTGGATTTTCTAATACTATTAACATGCATTACTGAAATAAGAGGATCATCCACTCTCCCATTCAACGATAGATAAAGAGTCGTACGGTTCTAATTCGTAGAAACTCTCCGTGTGAAGTTTCCCCTTCTATCTACTTTTTGGTCGGCTTGTTGATAGCATCAACTTTAAGATAAGATTCTCCTCTCATCTTTGAAAAATGATAATCCCCATGCTTTGTCTCTACGGCCCAGTGATTGGTCAAATTCCTCGATCCAAGCATAGTTGTTTCATAAAAGACGTTTTAAACAAAGGATTTAATAACCAATCCCAACGATCCATAGATCACATGGACCAACTTTTTGCAAAGGGATTCACGTGTAAAATTTCTGTCTGAACCTATAAGAAGTTGTCAACTATTTTTGGTGTTGTAATCTCACTTTTCATTATCTCGTTGCAAAGTTTATTGCAATATTTATCCGAGTTAAAAGTTTTAGGGTTTGGTCGGTAACGTTTTACATCTGAAATCGAGAAGTTATCAAATAGATCCCAACCATTTCACAAATAATTGCCAAAATATACAACCGATACAACATAATTATCAAATACAGTAATCTCAACTCTCGACATATACCTCAGTAAAATTTTACCGTTAAAGAAGTTTGCATTATAGTCCCTTACTGTCATGTGATGCAGTGGACCAAGCATCTCCAAAGGTCAATCTAACATCATACAACGTCTGGTGGTGGGGTGCAGCTTTTATATGTGTAGCAGTTGTCGGTGGGGATTGTATGGCACGGCGTGCACAATGCAAAGTGCATAGGTCAAGTTGGCCCCAAACACAGTCCAATCATCACTGACTCCGTCCCAGAGAGGAATTTCATCTTCACTTTCACCCTATCAAAATGATGATGATTACGTGAACTTAGTCGCCCTTCCAACGTCCAAGATTCGAATTCTTCCTTTGCATTCGTAAAAAATATCTGCTAAAAGTATGCTCGTTGGATCCGGGTTTGTGAAACCCTAATTTTTTTTAAAATTATACCGGACTTTTGATGGAGATGATGCGACGAGATCGATACTAAGTGTCGATTGTTCAATTTATCTTGCATGTTAACGATTGAACACGAGAGCCGAATACCAGATAGCGGGGTGGCCGGATCTTTACATACCTATGCATTATATGAAAGTAAAATTATGAAGCAGAATTGTAATCAACCATCGCGATCAATTATGTGAACCCTACGATTTACCTAAAAGACTCATCGAATTTCAGTTCGTGTTCATATTGCCATTCTACGCTTTCCTTTTTGTCCTCCTTTTTTCTCTTATTATTTCAGTTTTAGATAGATTCGGAGACCTTCTTTCCGGCCGAGAAAATGATGAACCTAATTATCACACGGGCACATCATACTATAGCTAGGGATATATAAAAATTTGGCAAAAGGTCGAATCAGCTTAGCTGTGATGTCTAATTCATGGGCAGGGTTTTCACGAGCCTGCAACAATCGGTTTCAACGTCTAATTGATATTTAACAACTTCGATTAAAAACGACATCCGCCCTAATTAATTAACTGCTGAACTAATTAGCATTGCCTTATTACGAGTGATTCACAAGGCATTAACTGACTGACAATTCTTTTCCTTCTGTTAAAAAAACTAAGAGTTGAGAAAGAGACTTAATACGTTTGGTACTGCTCTCGTTCTGTGACCCTGAGGTCCTCGGTTCGATCTCACCCATGGAACTTCTCGAGCCCCTTTTATCCCCATCTTCATTCTTCCATTTCTAGACTTATGTGCCATCTCCACACATCGAAAAAATAAGAGTTTATGGATTTCTCTTCACATAAGGAAGACCGATGTTTGAGTCTTATAAATAGAGTAGAATTTATGGTTGATGGAGTTTCATCTCTTATTGGAGGATTTGGGTCGAACTTGGGTTGATAAGAATCAATTGGATTTCTAGATATAAGAAAATGTACAATAGAAATAGAAAAAAAAAGGATTATGGGTTTATCGATGTACCGAAAGAACGAATAAAGGATGCAAGAAGTTTCAATTGCGAGTTGTTGAAAATATTTTGTGGCTATTTAGGAAATAGAATATTTGGCAATAAGATTCTATCAATCAATCACATTAGTTAATATTTCTAAGATTTTATGACATCGGATTTAATATTATTTTTAATATCTAGGATTATATATATATATTCTATTTTATTTGATTTTTTGAATCTATAAATAGGAGAGTCATCTCACATAATTTTTGAGTCGTCAATTATTTTAATATAATTAAACTCTCGTAATTTTAATTTACAATCAATAACGTTAGTCTTTGTGAATATCTTTACTGTCATTTTCATCCTATTATCGTATTGGACCTATAACTCCTTGTTGCTTTCAGATTAAATATAGCTTGCCCTCACCTAACTGCCCTTTTCAAAAATATTTAGGTTAGCAAAAAGTCAAGCAGGTGACAGTTCGAAGAAACGTGCTTATGGGCTTCCAAGACAAATGATCATGAATAAAATAGACACGGAATAAAAATTAAATCTGATGGTAACGGTTTTGTTATATTGGAGAGAATTGAATGCGAGAATAGAAAATGTAAAAATGATTAAAGATTAAAACAATTAATCATAAATATTTTTAAATTTTATTTTCTCCTAAAAAAGGAGATGAAAGTCAAAAATTCAAGGAATAGTAAGAATAATTTTGTTATTTTATTTCTATTTTTTATAAGAAATAGTTATTTCTTGAGGGGAGGAGAAAGCTGCATTCTCCCTCTATTAATTTCAGATGCATCTGAAATAGGTATTCCTAGATTACCAACCGAACATTGGAGCAGCCTATTCCGCACAACCGGCCAAACGTGGCGTAAGTGTTACGGGAAGATCCAAACGGGACTGTCAGTCGAATCCTAATCTTTAGTATATGGATGGACCATCTTTTCTTTTTCGCTTTTTTGCTTTTGTCTTATTTAGATATTAAAAAAGAAAAAAAAAGTAATTAGCTAAAGATATATATCGAAAGAATGAAATGAATGAAGAATAGAAATAATTTTTATTATATGATTTGATTGAAAGTAATAGAAATTGCGAATGAGAAATAAAATTTATTTTTTAAAAATAAAATCTTAAACAAATAAATAAATAAATCTCACTAGACCAGAGCAAGCACAGGCCCCCTGCTCCATCTATTGCATCCACATCTACACCATGTGTAAAAGTCACAGGTCCCCGGCTCCATCGATTGCATCCACATCTATACCATGTGCAAAAGTCGATTGATGCTGTCGTACTGCTGACACCTGTCCAGATTTTATTTTAGCACATGTTATTTGCATGAAGTAATATATTCACATGGAAACTTTACTTAGTGTTTTTCTTGTGTTTGATTTTCATAAATAGTATTGGATTTCAAACACATATGTATCGCATAAAAGAAATCCATATTCACACATGTCAAAATACAGGTATGAATTTTCGGCATATATTTAATTTACTAATTAAGCACCTTTACGAATACAAATACTCTAGCGGTGGATCCTCATTGCGTCGTCGAGTGAGAACAAAATACGATTTATAATACAAAAATCCTCTAACTTAATTTCTAATGGGAGTAATAAATAGGTGACTTGAACTCTCTCACTTTTTCTCTCTAAAAGTTTTTCCTCTCGCACCAAAAGAAAGCATTTTTTGTGTCTACCATCTTTTTTTTTTTTTTGTTTACCGGTAGTTGAAGAGGATGAGGAGCATGAACATTGTCCCGCAGAGAAGCAACGCAATAATTTGAATTGAGAGGAAAAAGTTTTTAACTGAGTTGGGTTTGTGTTAAGTCGATTTGGTCCACACGAGCTAATCGTATTTTCTTACATCTTCCAATCCTTGCACCGGTGGGTTGGTTAACGTACACAATTTAGAACCTGTCTTCTCTTATTACAGCCAGCGAATCGTAAGGTTGCCTCCTGTCCACCTAAATTTCCAGCTTTGGAGACTCGTGGCTCGAAAGAGAACACGGTTTATGGATTGGAACGCCGGGGGAATTATTTCACGTTCAATGCTAAGGGATTGATTTATGATCTAGGGTTTGCAATCGTGATAGGAATTAGATGAGATGCATGAGATCCCAACAAGAAGGAAAACAAGAGCCTCCTCTCCAACGTACGTAGAGAGACCAGAAACTATCACTGACGATCGAAATTGGAAATGTTACATTCTTATCACTCATGATTCACCATTACATTTTTTCGGTATATTCTTCATTTGCAAGATTCGAATCCGAGATTTCGTCTGCTCCGTTACATCGTATCCATCTATACTAATCATTAGGGTTAAGTTCCTTCCGTTTAACACGAAATGTAAAACAACCTAAGAGAAAAACATCTAGATTCTTGACATTTCCAAGGGAATCAGACACCCACTGATTAGTACATTTTCTTTTTCACAGTTATTGTAGGGGCTGGCTGGCCGGAGTTGGGGTCATTTATCTTCGAGGGCAAGCAAAGGGGAAAGAAAAAAGGCTGTCTCAGCATGTGGCAGGCAAAACCTCTTCGAGAAATGTGTGTTCTGATACCATGTTAATGAATTTTACAACGGACCCGCAAGAGATTGATTAAAATCATATTGAATATCGATCGAGAAATGTGTTCTGATCCTAGCTAGTCTTCCAATATACTAATTGATTGGTTCCATTCGTACTCTTTGATTGCATGGTCAATGCATGAGTTCTTGTGACCTAGCTAGTCTTCATTTCATAATTTCAAAAGGGTCGAAGCTACAGAAGAGTGTAAATATTGATTGTCCACGACTTTTGATGGACCGACCTGATAGATTAGTACATTCGAATTACCCGAAAGACAGCACCTTAAGCCCAATTCATATTATCTCAAAATTAGCTGGTCAGCATCATCCATTTCACTGTGTACTAAGAAGAAGTCTATCAGGATTAATTTGTCGAATACGGAATTTTCCTTAACTAGGACGAGTCTTTTGTATGGATGAACTGGCTTGAGACATGAAGCCTGCCTGGTGGAACAATGTGGGCTCACATTATACATATATCTTCATCACCTCTGTCCCCTAATTCTCTCATTTAAAAGGATATTCATTGACACCAAAAAAAAAAAAAAGAGTATGAGTAAGATACAAGAATAAAAGAATACGAATAGTCTCACTGATTAGAATTGCGCCTAGAATCTTACTCTCAGTCCGTACAGGAAACAAAGTTTTGATATCTCCATCACTTGTCAAACTGTTGAAAGAGCATACCAATAGAGAAAAAGGATTAATAAAAGTACTTTTAGGATTAAGGTGTTCTACTTTTAGCAACCCGATTCAACGTTGTATTACTTAATTTTGTTTTAATGCAATAGGTTTCGGCCCTATATTTCACCCAAAAAATGTTAATTTTAAGTTTTTTGAAGTGAGAAAATTTATAATTAGGAGAGTTTAAGCTTAATGAGTTGACTCAACTTGACTTAAATTAGTAGTCCATTGGATCTTTTCTTTTTTTTTTTTTACGAATAGAAAAGTGAGTAGTAGTCGTGGCGGCCCAACTACCCCTGCTATGCAATGTTTGAATGTTTTTTTGTTCAATTGTGAATATATCAAATGCACTAAACTACGAGTACTAATATTAATACCATCAACATAACGCCACAGTTCAAGAGTGTGGTAAGGGCTCATGAATATCATGTTATACACATCAGAGGAAAAAAATGGTTTTTTTTAGCAGTGAGTTTTAGTGCAGTAGCACAAGACACTGCTCACTGAAGGTTTAATTCTCATCACAGGAATTATCTTTTTATTTCTCTTTATTTATATCTTTATATTAAGCCGATAGGGTTGTTTCCCTCCGTATCGGAAAAAACAAAGGTGTTTTAAGTAAATTACTCTGTAGAGGGTGAGGTGGGGCTGGCTTACTACTTTTGTCTCACTCGGGCCTGCTCTCATTAGGCAATAAATCGACAATATTAGGGGGAAATTGATAACGATTGTGGGCCCACCAGAATTTTCTAGTGGTGGGCCCAGGGACTGTTTCTCGGCCCAACTGCCCCTCACATGCACCAACCTTCGGTAATCCCAAAAAAAGAAAAACAAAGTCCAACAAAAATTTTTTAAAAAAAGGGGTAAGTAAATAGCGAAAATAAATGTCAATGTCAGTAATTTTTTTATGTCACCCCCTTTCCCATGCATTCCCGTGGCCTCCTCATTTTTTTTTCCCTTTTAAGACTCTAATAATCTCGTATTCAAAAATTTAATAAATTTCGACTATTACATATTTGAACTAGTCCACTGTCCATTAAGGAATAAATATCTATTAATCGTAAATTTTTTTTCTTATTTGTAAGATTCGAATATGAAATATCGCTTGAAAACAGCTTTGTAAGAAGAAATTCAAATCTGTCGGGGCTTCACATTTACTTGTCGTAGGATTCTACTGCAAATTCTGGGACAGCAGCATAATTCAATTCAGGGCATGGGCATGAAATTCATCGCCTTTCCGTCAAATATGATATACGCAGGCGTGGAAGCATGCATGTTGGTAAAGGTGGCCTCATGCACGTACGTAGCACTTGATGGGTCCTGAAATTTTCTGCGTAATCCAATATAGAACCGATCGAGACTTGGTTAAATTCCATTTCAAATTAAATCAAATCTACAGCGAAAGCGAGCAGTCCAAGCTATACGTTCGGGGATGCAAACTGCAAAGAAGAAAAAAAGCTACCATCCAGGTTTAGGCGTTTGATTTGATTTATCTTGAACTTTTCGAGTTCTCTCGCATCTTTCGGTTTTTTTTTCCTTTCAACTTGAGGACTCGTACATTGTGAGGATAGAGTTGAGATTATAATTGGACCGAAACTGGTTCAACAAAGAAGATCGACCTATTTAGGAAAAATGAGTCGTACAGAAAGACATCTCGAATCTTCTTTAATCATTGTGGAAAATTACCGTATCGTAATTCTCTCTTAAGCTTTGTAATTTCAAACCACCGATCAATGAAAATATCACGAAGTGGGAAGCCACATATTTGCATCGACAACCTCCCTCCTCATTGATCAAAATGATGGAAAGGAATCGATTTAGAGCCAATTTGAAGGAAGTGGATTAGGAGGGAAGTGCTTGATTTGAATTCAAAACTCATCAATCATCATTGCCCTTAATTATCATGCTTTTGGGTCAATAGTAATAATCATATCCTCCTCGATGTGGTGTCATCATCAATCTCTCTTCACTATTTCTTGCATGAAACCCTAATTGCCTCTTGCTTCATGCACAACTTCCCTCCCCTTCAAGCTTTCTCATCTTCCCCTCATACATATTTGGTTAGGATATTTTTAGATTACACAAAGTATTAATATTATAAAAAAGTTTAAATTATGATAATTTTTTTTTTGGTTAATAGATTGGAATGTGAGATTATTGTCTTTGAAATAATGTAAAGTTGGTTGTACAATTTGGTCGATATAGATAAAATGATTGTAAAGTTAGAATGTGAAGTGTTTTAGATGTAAAACTTTACCAATCACACTGTAAAGTTCTAACTCATATAATTTTTATTACAGTGAACTCTATAAACAAAAGTAGTAATTTGTGGTGTAAAGTGCAGTGGAATGTGAGATTGCAATCCATTTTCCATCGAAACAAACGGGTTCTTAAAAAAATTGTAATATCTTTATTAATGAATATCTTAAAAACTTGTACACTATGAGAAAATGAACTAAATACAGTTGATAACGCTCTCATCTTATGACCTACAAGTCTCTGGTTCAATTTCATTCGTGGGACTTTTCGTACCCTTTTTATCCTCTTCTCCTTCTATCCTTTTAGACATATGTATCTTTTTTGTAAAAAGAATTTATGGAATGTTTTCTTTATTTATAGAATTGGTTGGCTCCTTCTTCATACACATCTTCCCTTCCCTTCCCTTCAAGCTTTCTCATTTACCCTTGAATTAAAAAAGTATTTAGGAATGTCTTTATTTATAATATTCTCAAAAACTTGTAGACTAAGCTCTCTAATTTCCCCCTTTTAATTATTGGGAATAAGAACAAACTTGTAGACTAAGCTTCCTTCATTCTTAGATTGCATTATCTTTGGGTTAAAATAACTCCCGACTCTTGAAGGGAAAATTATAATATATATATATATATATATGATAATAAAAGAGTACGATAAATTCCACTCATTAGAATCAAACGTGAGATATCTTAATACCAACTTTATATATATGCTATTGTGAAAATCAATAGTCCTTTACTAATTTAAACTTGAGTCGAATTGGTTTAGAAATAGAATAAAACTTTCTAACGTGAAGTTTCCATGTTTATGAAACTCGAATATAAGATATTACTTAAGAGTAATAGATGTGTTATCATTTTCAATTAATTCATGTTTATTATATTCCTGCATTTCGGAGGAAATTGTTGGTTGAATTTTCAGAGAAGAGGATATAATGCATCAATATTTGGTTATAATTAAGAAATGAGGAGAGTTTAGATTATTTAACGCATAAAACTGAAGACCAATAACCGGTTGCACAATTAAAAAAAAATAAATCGATTTACGCCATGCGCATGATTTCACAAAAAAGGTAATTTTATCTTATCTTATAATATGAGATTATCTTATTTATATATTTATTTATATTTATATTTATTCCTCTATTATTACATGTAAACACAAAATTAATTGGGTATATTTTTCTGATTCCAAAATGGCCCACTATTTTATTTATTTGATAAATAATTGAGTAATAATGGTTTTTTCGTTTTGATATATCCACCGACCAAATCAATTTTCACCTCCACTTTTTGGTCAACTTCAAAACATATTATCCAATTCCCACATTTTTCTTTCCCACTTAAAATTTCCATTCTCTCTCGCGTCACATTCCTTTCTTCTTTTTATAAATTTATTTTTAATTGTAATATTTTGTTTCTTACCTATTTTTTCAATAATTGTTACGATCGATTACGAATATAGTCCATTTTTATAGCTATCCAAATTCAAAGTTATATATATTACTCTTCAATTGCACTTGAATAGATATTTATAATAATTTTATTGAGATAACACATACCGTGTATAGCATGGATAAACCTCTATATATTATTATATGTAAACATTTAAGAGGTTTGATATCTTTTTTATTTTTCATATTTGCTATTAATCTAATTTACGTTGTAGTATTTATGACATGCTTTTGTCAGTTATTTTTCTCACACTCCATATCTACGATTTTACCAACAAAAATCTATTAATTTGTTGAACGAATAATTTGAAATTATAAAATTGAAAAGATAATATTGATGTGATATACTAATGATAACAAGAATGCTCTGTTTATTATTGTAAATTAACAAATTTTAAATAAATTAAATTACAATAAGTTATCAACAAATCTTCTAATTATATGAATTCATTCAAATATTTCATATTTATTTATCTTTATTTTATTTCTACACATAGCGCGAGTTCATGTCTAGTCTTATAATATGAAAAAATGTCTAATTAATTTATATTAAATAAATAAACGGCTATTAATTACTCAAATAATCACCTCAGTTATATAAATTTTATTGGTGTTTTTGTGTTATATTATTATGAAGTAAGACCCAATGTACACGTATTGTGATCACACGTATATAATACGATATATGCGTGTATATAAGTAATTATATGGGAGAAGATAATTTCTCTTGGTATTTCTTAATTCTTTTTCTCAATTTGTCAAAGGTTTCTGTCTTTCCTATGAGCCCTCCCTCAATTGTCGTGTCTCTTCGGAGTCATTTAGGTGGGCAGAGGCATTTTTCAATTGACACGCCTCTCTCGATCATGTCCCTCTTTTATTACTTACTACGACAAACTCGAGTAAAACAAAAGCAAGAATTTGTTTGAAAAAATATCGAAAACAATAGGGGAAAAATCACATAAGAACAAGAATGATCTTTTTTCAATTTGATATTAGTGAATTTTCAATTATATATATGTATGTATGCATGTATTTATTTATGAGTTTACGCGTGTGTTTTAGAACAGTCGGCCAAAATGGCCTATTGTTCCACTATTTTGCTCAAATGGGTGGAGAAAACTGATGAAGGAAGACCCAACATCAAAATCTCAAAGTCAACGAGCTTTGATTGATTATCTTCAATTTTAAAACTCGAATTTAAAATTTTACTTTAAAAATATATGGTATGATATCAGTAAATTCATATTGGCAGAAAAAAAAAATCAAATATAACCCCCAAAATCCTCTATATAACTACAATTTCATTGTACATGCATTCATAATTTATCAGAAGTTTTAGTTAATAGTAGCAAACGTTACAAGCTCTAGAAAACCTTCAAGACTTGAACCGTAAGAGCATTGCTTCCTCTTGTTCTCCACGGATTTAGAAATCTCGGCTAATGTGGACGAAATTTGATGGAAAAATAGCATGGCAAAATCAAATTGGATGAAATAAGAATAAAAATAGATAAAATCAGGTAAATTTATGTAGGAGTTTATACGTTTTCTCGATTTCAGATAGTGCGGTCGTCCTTGAATAGCTTAAATTCATCCTTGCTCTCCATCATCCAAACCTGTTATTTTTCTTATTTACAATGAGTAATTAATGCCTGCAAGCACGAGTCATTACGCGCATAGAAATACACAGAGAGGAGAGAGAGAGTGTGTGGGCTGTCGACTTTTTGATAATGGCAGCACACCGGATGTTGAAGAAAATCGATACCCTATCCCTCCAAGCCTTTTATTTTTTCTTTGGGTCGGAGCCCCACTCTTACTTTCCCACCAAACATAACCCCATGTAACATGACAGCTCTGGTCTTGACCCGATCCTTGTGACCGATATCAACTGTCAGATATTCCGATATTGGATGGAACAGTTGTATGGTAGATAGCAGAGTACTGTAAATTTTCCAGTTTATGGTCGAAGGAAGCACACGGGCATGCGATGGAATTGGATTCTTTTCCTCTCCAATCCGAGCTCGACCGAATTCCCCAACTGCAAAGGATCTGAAGTGCGAAAACTGTGCTCGTGCAGGAGTTTATTGGAAGTGAACAGAAACAGGAAAGGAAAAGGAAAGATGGGTCCCATGAATGCTGTCCCAACTGTCACTAAATTTCTCTGCTCCCTTTGCCCAACAGGCAACAACATTGTAAAAGCCCTCGCGTTTGCTTTTCTAAAGCCCTCTCCCCTTCTTCCCCCTTCTCTCTCCCCCTCCCACTTTTTCCAGTCTTTAATGTCTGCCCCCCAGTAACGGAGTACAATCCTCCATATAAAATCATGGATCGGTGCTTGATAAGCATCTAAGCCCTCCTCTTCCCCTCGTCGTCTTTTCTTGCCGTCCAAAAAAGCCGCCTCCTTTAGAGATACCCAGCACCAATGCTTTTTTCCTTCTCCCAAGAAATCGTTTTCCAGAATTTGCAAGGAAAAGGTTGACAAGGGTTGATGTGATTTCCAGTCTTGATTGGTTTCTAGAAGAGGATCGAGGCCTCTCTTTGATGGGACTGGGAGAGAGGCCGCAGAGTTCATTGGTCCAGATGATAGATTCCTCTTTACATTTTTATTTTGCAGATTAGCTTATGTGAGTTGGGCTCCTTTGTGAAACGTGGAGATCATGGAGTTGTTGGAGTCTATAGAACATCGAGTGTTGCTTAGCATCGTTTTGAATATACTTTGGTGAGATTATTGGGCTATGATCAAAAGCTTACCAGTTTGATGCCTTTGAAGAGAGGATCAGATGCCCATTTGAGGTTCATGGAGTGAGGTGTGCATGTGGAAAGAGAGAAGTAGTAGGCTTTTCATGCCGTGCCCACAGAAGAATATGATACCATCACCGCAGCTTAGCTTTACTTTACCCTTTTGAAAGCTTCAATTCTTGAACTTGGAATCCATTGCAAATTGAAGAAGAACTACTCTTCTCATTCTCTGAGTCAAGGTCAATAAGTTTTCAGGCTGAGGTAAGCACCTTCTTGGCAATCCCCTATCTTTTGTGTTTCATCCACATCATTGTCTGTAATAATCAGTTGTGGGTGTCTGATGGAGATCATTTAATCTTTCTGAGTTAGGCCTTTCAGTTTCACTGTTGCATGATGTGGATTTTCTGGAACTATGATACTTTTAGGGATCTGAGCCTGTGATCTCTAGCCTTTACAGCTCCCTGATCACAGTGTTTTCTTACTGCTGTTTCGATCTCTCTCTCTCTCTCTCTCTCTCTCTCTCTATTCTGGATTCAGAATTTTCTAGGTGAAACAAGCTGCGCAGGATTTTGGAATAAACTCATCATGACTAAGCCATCTCAGAGGCGCCCTCTTCGGTATGATCAGTCGGGTTGTATGTGGGGCCTTATCAGTGTTTTTGATTTCCGTCACGGAAGTAGAACCACTCGGAAGCTCCTTGCTGATAAAAGGCGTGGAAGCAGGCAAACGGAAGGTGAGAATTTTGTCCGTAGTTTTGGAAGTACTTTGAATATCGGTTACTTGTTCTATTAGAATCTTGTACTCGCTCTTGGACTTTCTCTGGTTTGGTGAGCAGGTAGAAAATTTAATGATTCACGTAGTTGTTGAAATGTCTTTTTCTTCCTGAATGCAGATGCAGGGGATTTGGGCAGCAAGGCCGAATTATCTACTGACGTTGAGGAGAACCTTGTATGTTGCATATCTATATTGAGTTTCTTTTTGGCTCCGAGTAATTTATGGGAAATGATCGATATTCCACTTTCAGGGTGATGAAGAAAGCTCCAAAATGACTGTTGCTCATGCTTCTGTTAATAAGCCTAGCGTGAAGACTCTCATAGAGGAAGAAATGGTGGGTGAGAAGCAGACTGGAATTAAAACAGACGATCCCAAATTGCCTCCTGAGCAACATGAAGATAGTAAGAAGAACCGGAAACGAAGTAAGAGGAACTCCAGAGGAAGCCTTGACATGGAAGTTATCGATTTGAATAGTGACCATGAAAGTTTCACTTCCTCCAAGTGTCCATGCAATCATTCTCCCGATGAAGGGTCATTTGATAAGCAGAATGGTAACGATATAGTCTTGGAAGAGTTCTGTAATCATATACAGCAGAGAGGTATCAGTGAGGTTTGCTTGGATCTGAAGCCAAAGAATGCTGACCTTGATGTGAAAGAAAAATTGCACGAAGCGATCAAGGAGTTTATATCTCGAGAGGTTGCGAACGAGAAGAATCTCGTGGAGAATGGAAGAGTTAATTTCTCCAAAGAAGTGGTGGATGCGCTGCAGATCCCGAATCTGAACGAAGAATCATTCCTGAAACTTCTGCAAGATCCAAGCTCTTTCTCCGTGAAAAACACTGAAATTTTGAATTCATGCAAGGACGATAAACTAAAAGATTCTGAAGAGCTGCTTAATAGCAGCAACAATAACAGCAAGCAGCGGAGGTTCTTCAGAAGACATGTTAAGTCTCAAGAGGCAAAGCCCCCGAAGACAGGGCACAAAGGGACCAATTGCGATACAATTGTTATTCTCAAGCCTGGACCCAATTCACTGAAGAGCTATGCAACAGAGGTCGGACATGACTCATTGTCTGATTCATCCCGAGCCCGACAGGCTGAGAGGGCAAGAGCTTATTTTTTCCTCGCGGAGATTAAGAGAAGGTGGAAGAATGTCATGGGAAAGGAGCACAATCCTGATACTGCGGTAAAGAGACCGAGTTCTACATTCAAGGGAGAAAATCCTGAGAAGAAGTCTCCGGGCAAAGATCATTTCTTTATCGAGAAAATTGCTAAGCCAAGGGATGCCAAAGTAAGTACTGAGTCTGAAACTGTTAGCAGCTCCAAGCAAAGGGTGTCAAACATTTATATTGAAGCTAAGAGGCACCTCTCAGAGATGCTGAGCAGTGGACATGAAGAGGTGGATTCTTCTTCTGGAGCAAAGTCTCCAAAAACCTTGGCAAGGATTCTCGCTCTTTCGGAGTTCAACACTCCTATCCCCAGCCCGGGAAGGAACTGGGATCGGAGATTTGTGACTACACAGAAGAGATTCTCTGGATATAAAGATGATCAGTTTGAAAAGGTTACTGAGAATGCAGAGCTGAAGATGGTGGAAGATAACGGAAGCTGTCTAAATTCTTCGACAAAAGGTGCAGAAACAGAACCGAGCAATACATTGACTCGTGATGTTGAGATTGAAGGAGGGGCCTGGTCTGCTGCCGGAGAAGAAATGATGCCTGATGGTGATTTTAACTCTTTCTCTGCTGTTCATTAATGCAAATCAGATCTCATAATTAAGATGTGAATGCAAGTCTTTGGTCTTTTGTCCTTTTTGCAGCTACTACTAGATCAAGCGATGAAACAATGCGAGAAGAATGTAGCAGCAGATACGGTTTGCCCGGTGCTGAATGTGTTGAGCTAATCCATTCACCCGAAACTTCTAACCAACATGTAGAATCACAAATACTGAAAGAGGTAAGTTCTACATGTCTAGTTTATACTTCCCATCTTCTTTTGTGTGCTTGTGCAATGAAGTTTTATCTAAATATTATCTTGTCAGGAAGTCGTTCATAGTAATGAACCCCCACCATCTTCATTTGAGTCCCCTCCGAGCTCTTGTACTACAAAGACTGCTGAAGCTTCAGAAATATCGGGGGACAAACCCGAGCGACCGAGTCCTGTATCTGTTCTCGAGCCCCTGTTCATGGAGGAGGACATAAGCCCTGCAAGGACTGCCCCCCTATCTGGTATTCCCGCCCATATAATATTCAAAGCTCGATGAAGCATTATTGCACATTGATTTCTATATTCTCATCTATGTTTTAATTTTGTTTTGCTGATGAATTCTCAGTTGAGCTATCGATGGAACCTCTGGAGATCAGGTTCGAAGATGGAGATAACTTTACTGCTCCAGAACAAGGCAACCTCTTCAAAAACCACATGGAATCAACAGAGGAGGAAACATTGCTGTTGTACGTAACATCTGTCTTGCGAGCGTGTGGATTGAATTGGAACGAACTATATCTCAAGTCCCAGTTATCCGATCAGCTTCTCGAGCCCTTCTTGTATGGAGAGGTCGATTTTTTCTGCAACCATCCTCAGTACGATCAGAATCTCGTGTTCGACTGCATCAATGAGGTCCTCCTCGAGGTTATTGACCACTATTTCCGATTCTGCCCCCGTTTATCTTTCACAAAACCAATCGTCCGACCCATTCCCAGTTTGAAAGATGCCATCCGTGAGGTTTGGGAACGAGTTCGTTGGCATCTTCTTCTCCCAATGCCTCTGCCGCGAACTTTGGACCAGATTGTCCGTAAAGACATGGCCAAGGGTGAGAACTGGATGGACCTGAGACCCGATACCGAAAGCATTGGCTTTGAGATGGGTGACGAGATCCTTGATGATATGATTGATGACTATGTTGATGAAAATCTGCAGAGCTTGTACGCTTCTAGTTTTGCTGAAATAAAAGAGGGTGGGGACAATATCAGCTCGTAAGTCTGACTCATCATCATCTGATTCTCACAAAGAACTGACCTCTGATGCCGTTTGGATATGAGGACTTTGGTTATCACACTTATTCCCACTTAAGATTCCACAGAGGAAGTTTTCTGATGCCGGACTAGAAATCCTAACAGGGACAGCCTATGTGCTCTGCTATCCTTACTCTATAACTTGTAGAGGTCCAGGCCCTTCTTTTTCTGGTCTTGTAGATAGTTATCTGTTGAGCTTGTGTATTTGTGTCTATAACCCTTTTCATTTTCCTCAGTTTCTTGTCTTTTGCCTCTTTTTCAGTTCGATTTGTTCCATTCTTGTTTTGCTCAAATGTGTTTTATCTCTTGCCTAGAGTTGTGGCTGCATTTGCTGCAGCATTTGGAGTGATGATGTTTGTGACATTTTAGAAGCTTGCCATAAAGAAGGAAAATAGCTGCAATTGCACATGAAGGGTACCTTATTTCTACTTCTGTTCGCGGTTGCTTTCTTTCGAATAGAGACCTACAACTGACCTACTCACAGCTCGTATTTGCTCGATACTCATTTTGGCATCTTTTCTTTTCTATGGCATTTTTCTTGGTAGCTCTCTTTAACATTGTCATAGCAATATAGTAATAGGAGAAAGAAAATGTCAAATGCACTCAATATTTTATTGAGAACAATCCAACGAAGTGGGTGGCCATTATGGGATCTTATTCAGAACAAGCCAACAAAATGGTTGCCCACTATGAGATGAGTTCTTATTCAGACAGACCGACAAGATGTATACCCGTGTATGAGGTGCTCTGTTTTCTAATAGAGGGAAGCAAAGAACCTCCAAGCTGTCTGCTAACCGCCCTGTTTTTCTGAAGTCTGATTGCCACAATGGCTCTGTTTATTTAATGAAGATGGAATGGAAATGAGATTCCTGGAAGATGGGGATCCCTCACTTTCTGGTGTTCGATTCTCAGAGAACTCCAACACTATTGGGAGTTCATGTTTGGTAAAAGCAGTGCCTGGTGTATTAAGAAAAAGCTACAGAGAAACCAAACAGAGAGAATTTAAGGAAAGAGGCTTGCAAACCTTGCCTTGGAAATTCCTTGACAAACTAAAAAAATAGGTCTTTTTTCTTTACATTCAACGAAATGTGGCAACCAGACATATTGATCTTCTAGAACTGAACATGCTCTCGTTTAATCCCTATTGAAAATTTATGGTGTTCCTATCTACATAGAGCACGTCCTCAATCCAGGCCATGACATTGAACGCTAGCCCTTCGAGCACCCTCGAGTAGCTCTCAAGAATCGCCTGCCCCACATCCTGCACCAAAAAGAAAATTCGGGTTATTCCCAATCACGCTCCCCTTCTCGACATTGCAGTTCCAGGCCTATGAAAATGGTTCTGTTCCACTTACCCGATTGTACTGAATCTTGCAAGTGTCCAAGCTTGTCTGAGAGAGCTCGGGGAATCTCTGCTTCAAGCAGAACAGCATGCTCTCCGCTCTCTCGGCTAGTGTGTGGTTCTTGTCGGTCCGGCTGCTCTCAGCCACATATTCTTTCACCGAAGTCCATGATGGTTTCAAGTGGTAGAGGCAAGCTTTACGCCTCCATGTGTACATCGAAGCCTCGACTCGGTCTGCAAGCTCGAGGGCTTCGTGTTCCGATGTTATGTTCAGGCAGTCAAGGAGACTGTCTGGAGAAAATTTTTCTGTAGTGGACATGTAGCGGTAGATGGAGTCTCCTACGCTTGTTCTTCCACACTGAACAAGGAAACTTGAAGCATTGATCACCGGAATGAAAATCGTGATCAAATTTCAGCAAATGCATAACAACTTTGTCGTTATGTTGTTTTCTCCAATGAGATCTGTCTTTTTGGAAGACAAGGATGAGGTGTGCTGGACCATAAAGCATCTCCTGAAATGTTACCTAGAATATTCATCCATGTCTTTCCCAGAAAACCGGAAAACCGAACCCAATTTCTGGAGCCGAGTCATCCAGAAAGAACTGAATTTAACGACCGGATCAACCCTCTTTTCCAGTTAGGTTTCTTCAGGAAAAAAACTGACCTTTGGAAGAGATGCCATGTATGAATGAGGAATATCCATCTCGTCGAGCACACTACTATTGATAGCCATTGCTGCTTTGTGGATTTGATTGGCGCAGTCACGTTTTTGCTGTAAATGTTTCCTTGAACTCTCCGAGAGGCCCTCTGCGGGGACACATGGGACAGGAAGCCACCACTTCCCTTCCTTGTGGTGAACGACTCTTCGGAACGATCCCGAGCTGTTCGAGTTTGATGACATGCTCCCTTGCTCTGCATACCAGAATTCTGTGTCCTGGAAGCTCTCCAAGATTTCCTGTCCCAGTAGACAAGCAGAGACCTTTTCAGTAATTTCCCTCCTACTCAGTTTCCGGGCACAGTTCGAGTTTTCTATTTTCTTGGGTGAAAAGAAATGAAAATGACTCGTTTCCTCAATCCTCTTGAAAATAAAAACATGTTGCTAATCTTTATGGGAAAAAACACATTGGAAGCTTAATTCCTTCTGAGTTTTTGCGCTCCAAAGCAAAGGAAAATGGAAGTTGAGAAGATGAGTAGTCAGCACTTGCCAGAAGCATCGCATCGAGCTTTCTTAAAGCAGGGAGATTGATGCAAATATCTGTCCTCGGTCTGCTCGACATTATCTGAGACACAGAAAGTACAATATAATGTCAAAGTGCTACTCTGCATCGATGCAAAGCCAGACAAGATAATTTTTATTTAGATCGATCAGCTGTGGTCAGTTACTTCGACTGCTGTACCGTCGCCCAAAGTCTGCAGTGCCGGGAAGAACTCCACGATGTAGTCGCACACGGACAGGAGGCAGTCCGTTTCTCTTTTCCACATAGCCTTCTTCTCTGGCTTCAGAGGTTCCAACCGCAGACTATGCCCAAACACAGTTGCTGCAGAATACAACACATACATCTTAGACTAAACTACAACATGTTACAAAATTTACTGAAAAATCAAAGTCAGTCCGTATCATTGTTCTACTCTATTATTTTTTAGCGGAATTACCATAGAGATTAGTGATAGCATTCGAGATCGTAACGGCTGTACATACTCCTTTCCCGCTCCCCGACATGTCCTCGCCCAGCAACAGCTTCGCAAATCTCTCCTTCATCATCTCGAGCTCTTGAGGATTTAAACGAAACCAATACCACGGATATTAGTCCTCGATTGCAGGGCATTTAGGCAGGTGAACAAGAAAGTAAATAATCCCGAATCGGGCCTACCGGAGTCCACCAATTCGAGACTGACAAGCTTCTCATCACGGTCGTGCTGGAGCTGCTTGAGTCCCAGCCTGCTCAAGACAACCGGGTTGTGGCGTCTCGACTTAATGCTGGGCCATCGAGAGGGAGAGGCCTCGCTGGAAAAACTCCGATCATCGACTGCTTCCGAGAACTCTGAGGTCCCGGAACTAGTCCTGCAATACCTGAAGGAATCGGCGCTCATGGTTGAGTAGACCGGAGTCTCTGCAGCGGACTGGTCGATGTCGTAGTGCTCGTCGGAATTCGAGGGCTTCTCCATCGGAGAACTCGAACTGAAGCCTGTGCTCAGCTCAACTCTGCGCATCACCATTGCAGGATCCAGGGTGAGCTCACGAATTTGAACGGGACGAGAAAGAAACAAAAGAAGGGAACAAATCAACTAAAGATTGGCACTTTTCCTCTGGGTTGTCATCGAAAAGCAAAAGGGTTTCTCGATCAGTCGTTGTAACAATCAGGAATCTAAATAATTCACTGAATATGCAGCAAATGCTTGAGCAAGAATTTAAAAACCGAAGCTTGGAAAACCTCTTTAATGCCGAAAAGCAACGGTCTAAACCCTTCAGACCCTTTCTTGCTTTCACGTTATATACCTTTAAGCGATCAAGAATTCGAATTTCGAAACCGTCAAGGTGAAGAGGAGTCCGTTTGAAACAGTTTGCTCCTCAACACATTCCTTCACGAACACATTCCCTCCTCGCCGCCGTTTTCTTGTCACCTTCACGCGACTGATGCAGAATCTCGGCGAGAGTGCGGGAAAGAAACGGGAAGGAGTAGAAGACAAGAACAGGGCAGTGGCTCTTGGGAGAGGGAAGAAGCTTGTGAAGTGGGCATTTATATTACGAGAACCTGCGGTGTAAACAGGGGAATTCACAGATCGATTTGCAGCTCTCAGACGTGCACGGAGAGAGGAGGAGAGAGACAGGACCCATATTCATTCGGCCCACCAAAAAAAAAGGGAAAAAAAATCAGCAATCCAACAGATAACTGGGAACTGAAACCAGTGGTTGGGTGAAGCTGATTGAATTGTTTTTCTTTCTTGGATCATTGTTTCTGTTGATAATGGCAATTTGGAATACATGTGCAGTGATTGATTTTTCATTTCTCTTTTCAAGCATGCAGTAGCTACAAATAATTTTGATTAATTCTTGTCATAAAATTTTTTTATTGATAAAATTTGAATTAAAATATTACTTTAATGCAAAAACAGATTGATTTGATGGGCAAAGAATTAAGTCCATGCCCTTCTCCTGCAAGGATGAATTTAGAGAATACAATATCATCTTTCCTTTGAACTCGAAGAAATTCTTAAGATATTATATATTTTTTATTTAATTTTATTCATTTTTATTAAATTATCATATTTCAACCTTCTAAATTTTTCATAATATTCTTCTGTGAAATTTTATTCCATAAATATATTTTCTAGATCTGCCTTTACAATATCGTATATAGCAACAAAAAAGGGTACAATTCACTAAAAAAAGCAACAAAAATGATACATAAGCCCGTGATTGAGTTTGGCTCATCCGACTAATAATTCTCTCTTCAATTCAATTATTCTCTCTCGTTTTCAGGATTTCTTTCCTGGTCAATAAATGCCAATTTGATTATCAGATGGTGACATTTATAATTTTTTTAACGTAATTTTTCCATAATAATCCAGTTGGTAATGGGCATGGAGCATTTGGGAAGTCATGCCATGCCCATTTTCTGCACGATTTCTTGAAACTTGCAGAAATCTCATGTCTGAGAATTTGGCTGTGGAGAGATCTCATCAACCGCACAGTTTAGGAAGTGAATCTTTAGTTGCTGGTTCATCGTACAGTCGACAGGATCTTGACAGAGCAAGCCATTATTAAGAATAGGAACATGCGATAGAGATAGAGTCTTCAGTAGAACGGTCATATCAAGTAGATGATACTGATCGGATATATCCGTTAAATCAGAATTTGACATACAATTAATATCGATATAATTGTGGTTATTAAATCCTAAAAAATTTTAAAAATATAAAAATCCTAAATAAATGGTGAATTCTAAATAGAAAAAATATATAAAGTAAAAAAATATTTAGAAATCTAATAATGATGAACTTTTATTGTAAAAATATATAAATGGTGAATTCTAATTTGACAGATATACCACGTCAGCATCACCCGTGTAGTATGACAACTTCATTGAAGACTTTTTCCTACTTTATATTAATCTTTAGCTACACTAATATGGAGAAATTCTTTACACATTCTATCACATTACTTGACGTGAGAAAATATTAATCAATTTATGATAAATAAATATATTAGCATTAATCATCCGAATAATTGTCTTAATTATTTCTAACCAATATAATTTAATCAGTTCTTCATTATCATATCACTGTGAGGTAGGACCTTCTAATTTTTTTTCATTAATATAATTTGACCGGATTGTTTGTTATCTTAAAATTCCGAGTTTGAATTAGTAAGAATTTATCCAATTTTCCTTTGTTGGTGATTTTTATTGTACAAATTTCCTTAAAATTGTAGCATAGTTGAGTGCAGGTTCCCCAATGAAGTTTGGAACTGCTCAGCCAGCCGTTGAGAGCACAAAGATCCGAAGATCACCTCAACTAAGAGGCCAAAGGCCTGGTGGGTCAATCTGAACATGTATTCGGTGAGGTTGAGATTTTAGAGTCAATTCCTCTTTACACAAATATGCTAGAGCGGAGTCTTTAGTCTTAAATTTGGCGGACATCGACTTCTTAAATTAGATTAAACTTTTTGATAATACTGCGTTGACATGGTTAGTATTAGTGTTGACTATTCAATTTATCTGATATATTTACGATTAGATACAAGAAACTCAAATATTATACAGGGGATGGCTGCCTTATCATTACTCTTACATTCCTTTTAATTACCAAAAAGTGTAAATATTTTAGTTTAGAAAGCATGTACATAAACTCAATTGAAGGGGAAGATTGGAGTGGGATAAGAAGACTATATAAATTAGATTTTTGGAGAGGCATGTGAACAAAAGGAACTTTATATGTTTAATGTATCAAGGTCTATTTATACCTTATTTTTTACTGCAAATTATCTATTAAATCAGGACATTTGACGAAATTTTTATTTTGTCATGACCTTCAAAAATATAAGAAATCATCATGTATTTTTCTCTTTTTTTTTGCAAGATATCACGAAACTAACTCTGTTAGATTTTTCTGCTAAATGCTGACGCGGCGGCTAACTTGTCATTCTTTATTACTGATATGTCATTTTTATATTTACACCCAGATGGAGAAATATGAGAATTGACCATATGAAATCGGATTTATTACTGCTATAGAATGAGATTGGATCTGTTGTTGAAAACCTACTATGATACTGAGTAAAATATGTAAGTCGATTGTGAAAGACCGGACTCATATTTACATAATTATCTAAAACGATGGTTTACACTCATAATTTGATGTATTCTAGAATTTTTTTATCATCGGTCTGATACATGGTCTAGTTTTCAATAGTTTGTCTACCTTGTATAAAAATACCAGTTTAGCATGCGATATCATCAATTAAATAAAGAATTTTAATGAAGTTACTTCTGTGGAATAAAAAAAAAAAAAAGAAAAATACGTCATAATTTCCTATAATTTTTAATATCATAACAAAGTAAAAAAAAAATTTAATCAAATATTATAATTTTTCGGACAATTTACCTATTATTTGTACAATGTTATCGGACGGTCAGAGCCTAGATATATCTGCTATGTTCTGACTCTGAATTAATTCCTTTTAAAACAAAAGGTCAAAAAAATAGAGTAGACGTCTACTTATAGGCTTTTCAGTACATCAAGATTTCAAGTGTAGTACAAACTATTCGACATTTTAAGAGAAAGTAAGGCAGAAAAGTTAATATTTGTGTGTAATAATATTGACAAGATTCAGAAAAAAAAAGTGCAATATAGACAACTATATGACAAAATTTTTACTTCCTCGAACTACAGTAGTGAATTCTTTTTATAATGATGAGTTTATTTTTTATATTAATAAATACATTCACAAATCTATTATGCGGTAAATTCACGTGTAAGGTGTTTTATGAATGACCTCACCAATTATTACACGCTCATGGAAAAATCAAACCTCAGGTCTCGTAGACATTTACACGAAAAATACATACCTTCTATCTATTTGAGTTAACTCTCGAAGGTTGATAACCGGAAAATTCAAAACTCGGGCCTCGTAGACTTTTACATGAAAAATATGTATATTCTATCCATTTAAGTTATCTCTCAGAGGTTGATAACTATGAAAATACTTTTGCTTATTTTATATCTTAAGCATTATTTAATCATAGGGATGGGAATGAGGAAGGCAGATTTGGATACTCGGACTACCCCTACACCCTTCACTGGTCGGGTTGTACCCAACCCCGTGCGGTCCAGGCGGGGCACGGGTTAACTCTGTACAAGAAAATAAAATTTTATTATGTAAAATATAATATAAAATATTATATAAATTTACATATTTATATAAATATAGTTAAACAAACATAAACAAATGAAGAATTTACATAATTTTGATAAATAAAACAATTATTATTTAATTTATTAATATAAAAATATTTATTAACTAAGTAAAATTAATTTTAAAATATATAATTATATAATAAAATATTATGTATAATGAGGTAGAGCAGGGTGGGCGGGGAAGGACGGGTCAGCAGTCGGACCCCAACCTACCCTGACTCGTGCACAGAGCGGGTCCAACCAGCCCGAAATCGTGGTGGAGTAGGCAGGGTCTCACGGGCCCGGGTCAAATTGTCATCCCTACTCAATCATTTAAATTTAATTTCCATGATTTTAAATTAAACAGTGTAACCGATCAGTGGAAAAAACAATTTTATGGAACTTTAAATTTTGACGACAAGATCATCAAAAATTCGGTTTTTACATGGAAAAAAATCACACTAAGTTGTGCTGGTTGTCGAAAGGATTGAAAGCATTTCGAATTAATTAGAGTTGGATTATCTTGGCCCGAAAAATAGAGCCGAAAACAATCGATGTGATCAGAGGCAATCGAGGGTCGGTCGCTTTTCGAACACTTTTGTACCGGGAAGATAGATCGGCACGCTCAGTTTACGCAGAATAATAAATCAACAGCTCGATTCTACGAGAACTCATGGACCGACCGAACATGAATTGCTGATACGAAAATAATAATTAGGGTTTGTGGAGGTTTAGTGGCTTGATAGCTCGGCAGGAGGATGATGCACGTGGGATAGCTGTTCTTCGAAGATAAGTAAAAGATAATTAAACAACAAATTTGTTTGGTTGACATAGTTAAATACCTCTTTATTTTGCGAGTAATGTAAATAGAGAAAATTTACATTTTAGAGAGTTTTATCATGTAAACAGTTGACCACCCGCTTTGAACGTTAATCAATCAAACTGTTTAATTTTTGAAAAAAAAAAGGGCATACTTTTATTTTGGCTAATTTTTCAACCACAAAAACACACAATTGACCGGCTCGAGTGGGAAAAATGGCTTGTGATTAGCTTGGAAGACGTGCGTCCCATATCTTCACCCCCTTTCTTTGACTCTTGTTCTTTATTAATTTGTATGCATGTACACACACACACAGATCCATACACATATAATGATTACACAATAATTGGTTCCAAGTACCACAAAGAGATGAAGGCAAAGTTGGTGCAAAATTAAATGTTGTTATTTCAACCCTCTGATGACAAGATCGGAGTGCCTGTGCGTGTACCTTATGATGGTGAGCTGTGTGTGTTTGTGTCTGTGTGTATATAAAATGTGTATATGATGATATAGTATGATAATTCCCATGCACTAGTTGATTTTTCATCACAAAACATGTCGAAGACATGCAAACATTTTTCTATTCCCGGCCGTAAAGGAGGATGAGGGTTTTGGAAGGAGCTAAATACGTCCGAAGTGGTGCATATTTGTCTCTTCTAACAGTTGAGTTTTACGTGTTTGAAAACAGTCAATTTAGTCCTGAGACCAGTTCCATCGTACGTTTCGGTCCGAATCTTTACTGTTTCGTTGACGTAGATTTCCTGCCATCAGTGAAACGTGTAATAGAGCTAATGTTAAATGACTGAATTAGCCATTTTCAAATATATAAGATCCAATTTTTTCAAAACGATAAATATACAAGACTTTCGGTGTCATTTTCTCATTCAGAAGGGAATATAAGAAAGAGGGCAACAAACTTTTTCGTCTTACATTAAAGACGATGCGGTTATACCAAACTTCTTTTTATATGAATTTATTTACATATTTGACCCAAACCCTTGAAGATAATAAGTATTGAGGAAAAACGTAGGAAAGAGATGGTGGTGAGCTTGTTTTCGTGGTGTTGCTTTTATCGATGGTGAAGCCCATGAAGGCAGCCACAAGAAATCCACCAGCAGCATGCACGCTTGTCTCTTTGGTTTATCTTGACATTGTAATGCGAAGATAGGTTTATTCGGTCAGATTTTCATCGTCCGTTCGACGTAGATTTAATAACAAGCATGTCGCTATTCCAAACCGAATGAAATCGTGAAGGGATAATGGACGTATATGAATCACCGAGTTATTTGTACACACACTCGACTCTTTTTTGTCTTTAGAGAATACTCTCATGGAAGGGAAGCTTCATCCTTGATCTCCAACATGAACTCCTGTGTCCTTCTCTCTCGGAGACCCTTCTTCTCGAGTACGGATTTAGAAAATTTGTTTAAGGGAGTAAAATTCGAGAAAAGTAAAAAAGAAGAATATTTAAGGAAAAAAAAAGTAGAATCGATAAAATTTGTATAATATTTCTAGGCGATCAATCGCATCCCTCTGTTACTACCCCTAATCAAGGTTCGACTCGAAATGCATTAGGTAAGGCATCTTCATTCAGGAGAAGGTAAGTTGTGTCACGCTGTCACCACCACATGGATAGAGTCTTGTGTGTAACAGGTGCACTACATGGTAGTGCTTACGTAGTGTCACAAACTAATATGATTCAATTATTTGTAGGATTTTTTATATAAAACCTAAAAAGAATAAAATAAACCATAAAATGGAAAAAAAAAAACCCTAAAAATGGTTTAATTTGATTAGTTCGTGGCACTATGTGATAGTGCTGACACGGCGTATCTGTTAGATATAAGGCTTTCTCCACCATGTGGCCGTCTGTCCTATGTGATAACACCAATCAATAAGATTTTAATATTTTTAAAATTTTCTAATAAAAATCTAAAAATTCCAAAACAACCAACTGTAAGAATAACCGAATTTTATTAGTCGATATTATCGCGTAAATATTATCGGACACTGTTTCCTAAAATACTCCCTCTAACATTCAGGCGGCCGGGCCTGCTTAAAATCGTCACCTCAGGCCCATCTCAGTCCACAACATGATATAGGCCGGCACTTGCAAAATTACCGTCCAAAGCAGAGGCGCTTTCTAGTAGGTGAAATGAAGACGTGGCCAGCACCAGTGAGAGGAACAAGTCTCGAATGGTTTTACCTTATAATGATACAGTAATGAAGAATCAATCAGATTATTTTAATTATTATTAATTATAGTAATTACTTGAATGATTAATACTAATATAATTATTTGTTACATTTTAATTGATATTTTCTCACGTTATATGACAGAATATGATCGCCTAAGAATTTCTCACTAAGAGAGTGTCTTCCATTTAACTATATTCTATTTAGGTAAATGATACTTTTAGTCATCAATCTTTTACATTTTTATCACTTTCATCCTAAACCGTTAAATTTTTTTCATTCACGTCCACAATCTTTTGAGTTTTTATCACTTTAGTTCTACAGTTATTTTTTTCATCCAAGAAAGTATATTCCATCCAAAAAAACAATGTTTTATCCAAAAATTATTTTTTAAAAAAATATTTTTCAAAAAAAGAAAAGCGGGAAATAAATAAAAATAAAAGCATTAGTAGGGTTTTACTAATTGTCATATCTCCTTTAAAATTAAGATATATTCCAGACTTAAAATTGATTAATTATTATTATTATTATAATATCATGATTCATTATGAGAAAAATGAGTTCTAATTTTAGAAAAGAGACCTGCTAATAACTAATATTTCCTTAATCATGGACAATATATGCTTTTTTAAAAAATGTTTTGTCGAAAAATAATTTTTGGATATAATATTATTTTTTGGATTGAATATATTTTTTGAAAAAAAGTAATGGTAGGACCAGATAAAAATTTAAAAAATTAAAGACGTGAATGATAAAAAATAAAAGTTTAGGATAAAAATAATAAAAATATGAAAGATTAATGATTAAAAGTATTTTTTTCCCTTCTATTTATAAAAGTCTTTTTTTCAACCATACAACACTGTCAAAGTGTGAAAACTCTCAACCATGAAATATCCTTGAATGGTCTTACTTCATCGTATGACTAAAAAAACCAATTAAATTATAATAAATATGTAAATTACTATTAATTCCTGAACAATTATATTAATTATTACTGATTAGAGTAATTCACTTATTTATTCTTTCATCCCGTTATTGTGGGATTATCAGTCGCCCATGTTGTTGTCCCATTTATGTTTGTCTGTGTACCGTACAGTTAAAGGTTCATCGCTCGTTTGAACCGCGCAATTAAAGGTTCAGCTACATGACTGAACTTTAAACCATACATGCTATTCTCTCTCATTTTGGTCCCTAGACTTTGATTTCTCACAGTTCAGTCCCTGTTCCTTCTACATAATCAACGAACATTCACATATCTATTTTACACTCATTCAGTAGGGTTTATATTGTCTAGCTAAAATTCTTGAAATGACTTGTGGAGAAATGGAATGACGAAAATTCTTGTTATTTAAGAAACATGCCCACAATAAAAAAGGATCCCGGATCTCCCCCGTATCAGGAGAGAGTCTTCTATGTGACGAGCACATTACGTGACAGTACTGGTGTGTTATCACGAGTCAATAGGATTAAGTTATTTTATGATATTTTTCATAAAACTTAAAGGAAAAAAATAAACCCTAAAGGGGGGAAACATTCCAAAAAATAACTTGATTTGATTGGCTCGTGACATCATATCAGTACCGCTGTATGGTGTACCCATTATAAGCAAGACTTTCTCATGTTTCAGAGGAACGTTAATGCATGTGTCTCCTTATTAGGGAGTCGGGATACATCATCTGGTTTTGAAAGGTTAAAGTAAAGATTGCTTAAAGGGTCGGTACTAAAGCAAAGACCACGTGCTTGCTTAATTAACATTTGGTTGTACATTATTATTTATGCATGTGGGTTTTAATTACAACATTATTGCATTAGTTCTTAGCCACTTTGGTTTTTTTTTTTTTTTTAACAAACGAAGTTTCTAGCCTGAAATCAAGTTCGTGGATGGAGAAAATTCACTTTGAGAGAATTTTTTACTCCTCGTGAGCCCATCGAGCTTGAACTGAATTAATCAGAACCCGTTAAACTTCTGATAGCAGCGGTACAGATCGAGAAGAAAAGACATACAAGAAATTCTGTTTTCTACGGATAAGAATCAAATTTAAGATCTCTTAGTTTCGTATTGAGGGTGATATTGTTATACCAATTTCTCTTTCTCATCTTTTTTTAGTTTTTTTTTCCAGGGAAGAAAGTATGCTTGGCGGTGAAGCATTAGAAGGGGAAGAGACAGTCTAAACCTTTCTCCAGAAGAATCCAAAGCCCACAAGAATCTGTGCCACATAACTGAATTTAACAATGCCAAATTGTGTCCTCCCCCAGCCATCCTTTCTCCAAAGTATCAAATGTTCCAAGACCATGGGTCCCTGAGATCACTGCGTAAAGTTCTCGTATCTGGTTCAGCGAACAGGCAGAGGTCCGGTCCAGTCTATGCAGGCTCCACTATGCTGCCGATCACTGATCGGATTTTGTTTCTCACTTGGGTTCCATTGATTGACTTGAATGACAGCAAGACCCAGGACATTGATGCTGATGTTCGATTAAAGAAGTTAAGAGGGTCAAACCCATGTGGCTCCCTTTAGTTAGTTACCCTTCAATGTGCCAAAGCTGATGCATTTTTTAATGGATGATGATGCTCTTTAATGGCTTCCATTTCCTCCTTATTATTATTATGCAGATAAAAGCCCCGTCGACCGGAAAAGAGAAGGAAACGAATCAGATCCTTGAATTTAGGCACTGTTACGGGGCACGGACTGCAGTGATCTTATCGGTTCTTTCTCAGCAGACAGCCAACTTTCCTGCATTAGAATCAAGGAAATCCTTTGCATCTGCTAACAAACAGTCTCGTGGTTTAGTTAGATACTGCCTTGGTCTCTGGTCTTGCTTCTTGTTTTCCTGTAACTGTTCTGCATGATCTCCTTCTATGTTACAGAGAAGATGTCCGACACAGTCGTCGACCTTCCTGTCTTAGACATGTCTCTGCCACTGGAAGCAGACCAATCTCTCCTATCACCCATTGCTGAAGCATGCAGGAGATGGGGATTCTTCCTCATCAACAATCACGGTGTTTCCGAGGAGCTCTACTCAAAACTCAAGAACCTCTGCAAGCAGCTCTTCAGCCTCCCATCGGATACCAAGCTGAAGCTCGGCCCCTTCTCTTCCGTCAAGTCCTACACTCCCCATTTCATAGCCTCCCCTTTCTTCGAGAGTCTCCGGATCTCTGGACCCGACTTCTTCTCCTCTGCTCAGAGCTCTGCTGATGTCCTCTTCGACCACAAAAAACGCGAGTTCTGGTAATGCCACTATACAGGGTTCCTGTGATCCTTTTCTTTGCTTTCTTGTAAATGCTTAAGAGATTTAGTCAGCAATGGATCCTCCCTTTTCATGTTCGTCCGTCAGTGAGGTTCTAGAAGAATACGGGAGCAAAATGGCTGAGTTGTCCAAGAAAATCGTACAGATGATGCTGAAGATGTTGGGAGAAGGCTTCGAGAAGAAATACTACGAGTCGGATTTCAAAAACTGTCACGGGTACTTGAGGATCAACAACTACTTGCCCCCCGAAACCGTCGACAGCCAACAACTCGAGGGGCTCGGCCAGCACACAGACATGAGCTGCGTCACGATTGTGTACCAGGATGAAATCGGAGGGCTCCAGGTGAGATCAGAAGGTGGGGAGTGGTTCGACATAAGCCCACGAGATGGAATCCTAGTGGTGAACATCGGGGATATGCTGCAGGCTTGGAGCAATGAGAGGCTCAGGTCATCAGAGCACAGGGTCATGTTGAAGGTTCCAAGGACCCGGCTCTCTCTGGCATTCTTCTGGTGCTTTGAGGATGAGAAAGTGGTGGTCTCGCCCGATGAGGTTGTGGGAGGAGGTGTGACGCTTTACGAGCCCTTCAGGGCAGTGGATTATGTAAAGTTCCGGGAGAGTAGTGATCCAGGCAAGTTTGAGAAGGTCGGTTTCACTGTGAAACGTTTCGCCGGAATCAATCCATCAGATACCACAGAATAAAGACTCGCGTTCACGTTTTAATCATGAATGACCAATATTTCTTATGTTTCTTCTGATTTAGTTCCTGTTAATTTGTATTTTGTGTAGTTGTCTAATCAGAGAGACTTCCCTTTAACTTCCAGCTGACTTAGACTTTCAGGACTCACCAGGATCAGAGGAAAACTCCACTAACATACCTACAACTCCAATTAAGATTTACTCCAATCAAAAGCAGCGATATTTTTGTTTCTGTGGTCAGTGTTTAACCGAACATGGCCTGTAGAGACGAAAGCAACGTCAGACTTGGCTTCATCCTCTTAGTCTGTTTCATGGCCATTCTCTTAAAATGACTGAATTTGGGGGCTGTTTAATGATGAGGTTTCATGTGATCTAAAGAGAGTTTCTGGATCAATTAATGTCAGAAAGTGGGCACTAACCCACCAACTTGTTTGCCATTTGACAGATAGTTTTTTCGACCAAATGGGACAAGTTGGTACTATTTCCGTAAGACATAAAAACGGGGTCAAATAGCACAGAGGCACTTAAAATTTGGGTTTTCTGTTAAATATAATTCTCTAAACATTTAAAAAATTCAAGTTCCAACTCTTCAAAAAAACAGTCTTTCAGTTTTCAACCATCAATCCAAGACCCAGTGACCATTTTGCTATTTTAACAGGAAAAGACTTACAATTTTGCCGTTAATGCAATAAGAAAAGCACGAAAACAGTTTACAGTCATGCAACTATGCTAGCCTGATTTCTGCCAAAGTAACTAACCGTTGGCCTGTGTCTTGAAGTTGTAGCCCGCGAATGCAAAATATTTATCAAAGTTTCAAGGGTCAGATAAAACCCAGATCTATCATGTATGCTCTTATCTCTGAACAGATTATCACTGGTCCCTCATTGCTTCTTGAATGAAGTTGAGAATCTTTACTGATTCTCTCCAGAGAAGGAGCCAGTTCATGTGATCCAATTGAAAAAGCTCACTTATTTGAATCAAACAATGCATTGATGAGATTCATGCACGACTTGTCAGCTTAACTACCATGCTGAAAGATTAAATACAATAATAAGAAGAGCCTACTCAATACTATACTAGATTTGACATCAAACAAGAACTCAACAACAAAAGAAACTGTTCCAGCTTACTTCGTACTCTTGATTACAAGCAGTCGTAGGTCAGGCTACTGAACCAGAAAGAGGCGATAACTGGCTTTTCATAACGGATCCTCAACAGTTGCCCATGGTTTTCCAAAGAGCTTGCTTTATCATACCAGCAGGCGATATCGCTGCTCCCCGAAACTGAAATTGAACCAAAATAGGTTAAAATGTGCACCATTTTCCATCACTTCCACTTTCACACATTCAAGAACATTTTATGCTCCAGAACATGTTATAACAAGATCTTTTAACTATTGTTTTCCCAGACCAATCTGATGAAGTTGTATAGTTCATTTTTATGCCACAATTGTGCAGCTTATTTGACAGCAATCCATCTCAATTCTTTTTTCAATCATATGGAAGATTTAGTAACGTATAAAACATGATTATCTGAAACTTAAGCTCTAGCATAGATTGAAGGGATGATGAACCTTAGATTTGAGAGTCAGTGTGAGAACCCCATCACATGTGGATGATTGAATCGTGTGTGCATCTAAGTGGAGATTGTTTATAGCTTCCATTATATCCAGCAGCAAATACTCTCTATAGGGACATCTCATCTCAATGAGAACTTCCTTATCCTTAATGTGGACTTTCAGTTGTGGTTGACCTTCTCTCAGGGTGGCAGGGTTGAATTCTGCGTTTTCTGCTTCATCAATATTGCAAGCCTTCCTCTTGTTTATCCAAGGCCGTTTCAGCACTTCACTGTACTTTCTATTCTCATAGTTATCAGATGTCTGTTCTCCCAAGTCAGTGAACTTCCTCCTAGCAGGTCTACCTTTGAAGTCGGTCAAGTCCGTACAAGATTCCAACTCCTCAACTCTTGCCTCGAGCTCCTTTAAATACAATATTGCATCATTAAGGATTGATGCTTTATCTATCTGCAACAATCACATCCAGTTTGTCAAAAAACAAATGATTTTGTTATACAATGTACATTAAAAACGAAACCTTCAAGAATTTAAAGCCATTTGGACAATCAGCCAATTGACATTGTATTAGAGCACAGGCTCTACATAAAACTTCAAGTTTCAGGAAATCTTCCATTTAACCAAAGTAAATAAGCTCTTTAGTCATCAATGAGATTACCTCATTGATTGCAGGAACCATCGACCTGAGAAGGAGAAATTTCTCATTCTCATCATTCTTAGCCAACACACAACCTTTTGCACCTTGGTCTTGTGGGTTCTTCATCAAAGAATGCACATGCACAAGAGGAACCATATATAATATCCTTTTCAGTAATTTCTGCTGTTCCTGCAGGTGTCCATTTCCATCAGACATCTTCCAGCTTACGAAGCTAGATTTGCATCCAGAACATCTTCGAATAATCTGTGCGTCATTCGACGGGTGAGAGTTTCTTACGATGGTAGAAATCGTTCTCTTGTAGTGTGACACATCATCATCAGGTCCAAGATCAAGAGAGCTAAGTTTTGAGTGGTTGCACTCTTGAAGTTCTTTCAGGTGAAGGCTCTTGGAGTTTTCTGGATTTCTATTTTCTGGGTTCACCACTGCCTCCGATATACAATCACTCGAGTTCATTGAACATTGAAACCCATTGCTGAAGTCATCTTCGAAGAAATGCCAACTTTGAACTTGAGATGCCCCACCACCATTGACCGCTTCCACCATGAAGGAGTTTTCCGTCTCTTGATTATGTTCACAGCCATTAGAGCACTCATCGGGAGAATCTGCAGTAAATTCCATTTGGTGATCCCCATGTGGTTCCATCTGTCTTTCTTGATGAAAGTCGATTCTTTCTGTAGATGAGAACAGATTTTCGGGTACCAAGTTGTCCACGGTATTGTCATCAACCTTCATTGTCATAGCATCCGCTTCGTGATCTCCATTTTGTGTAGCAAAGGAAGATTTTTCGGAGCATAAGGGCTTGGATAAGTTGAGAAGAGCTACTTTAATGTGCTGAAGGAGTCTTGGATCCTCTTGTACCTACGGTAATCAGAGAAACATTTAGAGAAGTCGATCACTTATAAGTTGCTAGCCTAAAAACCATTAAGTTGATTCCTTTGGATATGACATCAGTTACCAGTTCAGTCACTCCGAGCTCGATGACACCTCCAAGATAGGGGAAGCAAACCACTGTCTGCAAGAAGAGAAGAAAAATGGAGATATTAGTTACAGTAGTTTGTGAATATAATTATGGCATCATATTTACCGTCTCTTCCTCCGGAATTATATGTGTTTAATAGCAACAAGAAAGAAGTCAACAAACAATGAGCTTGTTGAATTTGCACTTCAACATGAAGTTGATGAAGTTGACAGTGATGGTTAGCATTTAACAGAAGAAAGAATTTAAGAGAGAAAAATACCTGAATAGATGCACTCTGGTGGTGATTATTAACATCCAGTTGAAAGACAGATCACACGGATGGAAAAGAATAAGTCAGTCCACTTGACTCGTAAGCAGTATTTTTTTTAATCACTCAACAATTGAAAAACAACCAAATACTAATTCTCAGCTTAGAACATACGAACCTTGGCAAGAAGCGAACGAAGAAAGACTTTGCTGTCTGCATACTGAGCATTGCACAACCATATTGTACGGCTGTTTGCTAATGATCTTCCCGGCAAACTACAAAAGCAACAAAACAGAAAGTTTTCATTGTATTTCATTGTTAAACAGAAATATGAATTCAAGGGGAGGAAAAAAAAGTTCATTTTTATGTTTAATTACTGATGCTTATCAAACCGAAATGAATACAAGAGACTGGACCATACCCTTCACCGGGATTGAACACAAAGGACATGCAAACTAAGTAGTACCACTCCTCATCTGTGAGGTCCTCTGGAGATAGAGAGGCAGAAGGCCTCTTAGATTGATGGTGTTCGCTCTCTCCTTCCTGTAAGGCCTCATAGAGCTGCCTTAACTGCTCACTCCTCTGCAGCCCAATCTTATCGGAAATAATTTCCCCTTCTTGAACTGTCTTCCTCGTCTTAATGTCTCCATTATAGTACCCATCTCCCCATTCAAGAACCCTTCACAGGTTAAGTATAAAAAAGAGACCAGTGAATGGAGAAAACATGAATTCGTGCTGGGAGTATATCTGAAAATGGAAAGGAAATACAAGC
The DNA here is from genome assembly GCA_037672795.1 of Lagerstroemia speciosa. Classification (NCBI taxonomy): domain Eukaryota; kingdom Viridiplantae; phylum Streptophyta; class Magnoliopsida; order Myrtales; family Lythraceae; genus Lagerstroemia; species Lagerstroemia speciosa. The sequence continues at coordinate 1,633,747 of CM075298.1, forward strand.
AGGACGTTCTTGCTACTGTTTCCAAATGCTGTGGAACCTTTAAAGAAGAAACAGTTGGAAAATTTCACCAATGAGGGTAATGTAAGTCTTGCTTGCTTCACAGATGGTCTTATTCTTGAATACTCCGAACCACCACTATCTAAATTGAGTAAAAATATCTCCAAACATTATTATTTTCGGATAAAAATCAGAGGTGGGATACTTCCAATTTACTGAATACTAACTCTTCCCCATCATCTCAAAGTTGGCTCCATCTTTCATCTTTCTCCACTCCAAAAAGAGCAAATTTTGTACAATCTTTATCAGCAAGCACTTGATACTTAAGGTTGCACTGCCTCATTTTCCTTCAAAGTTGATAGAAAGCTCGGTCGAGCTGTCAAACGTAGAATCTTACTTTCGAGATGGCTTAGGTCATCAAACATGAAAGTTTAAATGTCTGATCCAAAGGCCACTTTCTTCATCACCAACTAAAAGCAATCTAGAAACAGACGGCAACATCATTGAACCACTTTAAGGATATCAAACCCCAATTTTCCCCTTTACTCAAAGATGCTGTTTCTAGATAACTAGCTCGACAACGGATGAGAAAATTCAATCTCACAAAATAGGAATTAAAAATTAGAAAGAAAATTATACCCTTGCTGGGTGGGTGATGGTGACCAGAAAATTGCATAGCTCCACTGGATACTCCTCACAGCAACGGCAAGCTGCTGCCTCATATTCTGAGGCACCCCCTCACGAGTTCCAGCCCCATTTGCCATTTTCTCCTTCATGGCAGCAATAAATTAACACTGAACAGCAAAGAAGATGGAAACAGAAGACTTCTATGCTGAAATTTCAGCAACCCATTTCCCCAAAACACCAAGAAACAGCATTGGCTTGCTTCTTGGGAGGAAATCACGAATCAGCAAGGAGCAGGAGAAAAGGTGGCTCTTTTGTCTGTTGTCCGATTGACAAAGATTAATACTGGTGGGTGCTTAGCCCAAGCTCTGTAAGGAGCTTGTAGTGGGGAAAGTGGGGGGGTTTAAATAGCATAGGTACGTATATATTGCAACTGCAGTTTAACATTGGATTTTTGTTAATAAATAAAAATTAATGTCCATAGGTATAAAAGAATATAAAGAAATGATATTTTTTATATTAGTTTACATGGACAAGGACATCCAGAGACAAGACAAGGCCTTCTCTTTTTCCCTCCGCTGGTCTTTCCTTTTACCTCTACTGAGCTCTTTTGTCTTCACCATGAAAAAATTACTCGAAAAGCAACCCCACCAAAAAACAAGACGGGCAAAAAGGGCAATTATTTTTTTCTTTTCAAGAAAAAGTCATTTACCGAAATCAGAATTTCATGAACGAAAGTTGCCCGTCCTCGACTCCACGACCAGAGTTATACTTGTACGCTGCACGAAATAGAATATAATCTACATGTGTATGTAGGCTCCCAGCAAGCTAAATGTATAGATCGTTGTCTTTTTACGTTGATGCATATGTTCAGGAAAGCACGAAACCTCCCTCAGTAGATGCTCTTTGGAAAAAAGATGAAAAATGAAGAGAAATAGGGGGAAAAAAAGCCCCCACATGCTACCCTGATAACTTTTCTTGTTTGGAGAAAATCATCTATGTTACGGTATATCACGTATCAATACTTACGTGATATTATAAATTAATAAAATTTTAATATTTTTAAGATTATTTGTTTAGAATTTTATTTTAAAAAACTTAAAATGATTTAATATTATTAGTTTATGACACTACATAAGCACTACCATGTGATATACGTATATTATAAAAAGGAGAAAAAGACACCGAAAGTCCATTCTTGTAAGTGAGTTAAATATTTCAAGATGATAAATTAAGTCATATATTATCCACATCACAGTATCGAGTTATTTCCATCACGTAACGCTACTCTAGCTAACATGTGTCAATGTCACATTCACATCAACTTAAAGTAATGGTAGGTTATAGAAAAGACTTGTTGTAATGCGAGCAGCATATAAGACTTGATTTATCACTTTAAAATGTTTATGATTCACTTATAAGAATCGACAAATATATAAGACTCCTAGTGTCTTTTTCTTTAAAAAAAATCTCTCTTGTTTGGGCGGCCTTCTCAATAGCAAGTGTTTGTTTTATTTTGCGTGTATCGGTCGACATTTGGGAGCTTAATGTGAATTTGATTAATTCATATTTGAACATAATTGATTTACTATGGTGCAGCATACTTGAATGTCATATCTTATTTACGAAAAAAGAGACACCAAAAACACTTGTGTTAAGGGGAATTAATGGCAAGAGTGTCCAAATTAAGGAGAATGTCTTCAGTGGAATGATCATATCAAGTATTCGATATTGACGTGGTATATTCGTCAAATTGGAGTTTGTCATTTACTTTTTTTTTCAATTAGAGTTCACATTTATTAGTTTTTTTAATGTTTTTTACAATTTATATATTATTTTCAATTATGACTTATATTTAGTTAAAAAAAAATTTAAAAGATTTTTTTAGAATTTAATAATAATAACTGTAATAATTATTAATGATAAGACAATTCTCAATCGAATGAATGTACCACATCAGTATTATCTACGTAGTATGACCGGTGCTTTGAAAATTTTATCCAAATTAAGGGGGCACGCGGCCACTGTCAATCTGGACCCGACTAGATGAATTCAAATTCCGTTTGAATCGATCCAATGGATTAGGAAATTTTGTCGACTTTTAGTGCCGTGGCCTTTTTTTTTTTTTTTAATTCCAATTCTCTTACCGATAGAGATGTAGATGCAGTAGGAATCAATCATTATGTTGACAATTATACAGTCTGGTTGGTGGCATTGAAAATGAGTAGGGTACACGTGGGATAATGCGATTCACGAATGGTTTAGTTTTGGTTCGATGAAATCTCAAATTTAGCTCGATCTTAAGGAGTTCGATCTCGGTTGGATTTGCACTCGCCACTTAAACACGTCGAGTCAAATCCAATAATATTCAACTCAAGAAAACTCGCAAGATCAAATTAGCTTTTACTTTATATAAAAATAATAATTATTTTTTGACTCTAAGAAAATAAAAAATTATGAAACTCCTTTTTTCATTCTCACTCAGAACGTTTCTTCTCCTTTTTCGTTCACTTACTTAATAAATCCTAAACGTAATCGGCTCTCCTCTTCCTCATCCTCAATCCTCCCCTAATCCTCCGCCCTCCTCGCTCTTGGCAATTGACATACCCACCCTACATCATCCTTATTGATCTGGCTCTAATCTTGAGTATGTGCCCTAACTCTCAAATAATTAAATGAGCCTAGCTTGACCCTAATAAATTCGGACTTGGCTCAAGTCTTTTACACCTTGAAATGAGTCACGTAACTCCCTTTTTTAAGGAAAAAATTTTTCGAAAGTAATTGACACGATGACAATCTTACCTAATTTGAGCCCGGTAGAGTCGGCCTCGGTTCGGGTCGTTACCACTATCAGTGATGTAGGTAAATTGGACATCACTAATAATTTTTAAAACTCATTATCAATCGAAAATGCTTGTGAATGTCATCTTAAACATGATCTCAATTTGGAGAGATTAACAAGTGAATTGAGTATTACTAATGATTTTTAGCGTTCATTTAACATATATTATCATAATTTACATATAATATTCAGCATAAAATTAGAATTTATCTACGTGATAGATGGTGGTAATGAAATTATATTTTTTATAGGTAATTTTTGTAGTTGATAATATTATTATTTGATCATCCACTAAAAGTTCGCATTTTTATAGGTAATTTTTGTAATTAATGATATAATTTGATTATCCACTTAAGTTGGTGTCTTTTTAAGACTTTTACCCCAAATTTATATTGCTTTTGCATTGAAGAATTTAAGGAACAAAAAATTATATTCCTGTCTTTTGACGCATTAATTAGATACCACTACTTAACAAAATTTCCTAATATCTAAATTGACACGATAAAATCTTAAATGGTCGTACCTAACAATAAAGTGATGAAAGAACACCGATTAAATTGCTCTAATTAATTAATAATATTTATGACAATCGTTCGAGTAATTAATATTAATTTACTCATTTATCGAAATTTAATTAATACTTTCTCATAATCATGTGAGTTGATAGGATGACCTATGAATTTACCGTGCTGGTATGGAACATATTTTGAGTGTCGGCGATCGATAGGATTTGTACGCTGTAGTTTTAGCATGGATGGGTGATCCGTAATTGAACATTAATTGCATCAACACTTAATTATTTAGTATTTACTGCGGATGAATAACACCCAATAAAATTTTTTTATTTAAATAAAAATTATATGTGAATACAACGTGATCATTTCTTACCTAAATTAATTCCGTAAGATGTATCAATTTACAGTAAGTGCGATACACGCTCCAAACACGATACTCATCCATAGATGCCAATAGGCGTGCTTTGGTCCATACACCTCGTATTTTTCTTCATATCCGGATCCAATCCTATACAGAACCAGTTCCCATATTTTAGATCCAGATCTTACCCTATAAAATTAGGAACCGGACCTTACCCAGAATCCATATTGTACCACATATTTCAAGTGTGCTATTGAAAAATCGGTCATTTTTCCCTTCTCACCATGATAACGTTCGGAATATATAGTCAGAGTTTACAACCATGCAACTGAGTTTACAACTTAGTTTTTATTAGTTTAATATAATGATGTACAATTTTATATAACTTTTAATATATCTCATTGTTATTTCTATCAGTATATGAATTCTCTTAATATTTTAAACATAATAAATTTATCAAATACATAAAATTTGATGTCAAATGAAAATTTATCGAGTTAAAAAATTGATATTTTAAATAATACAAAAATAAAGTTCAAATGAGGATGTTAAAGCATATGTATGAAATCAATCACTTTCTTAATAGCATGCTTGGTCCCTGTCTCAATTCATTATGTAAATCTACGTGAATTTCACTAGTATATATATAAAAAAAATCTACTTGATCTGATAGGTTTCATTTCAACCCCGTTTTTTTTTTTTTTTTTTACCATGTACTGATTCACCGCTGGATGCGGAAGCAGATGGATTGGATTGGTGGAGAGGAGGTGCTGCTGTGGTACGACAGATGAGATTATTTCAAAATGATGGGAAGCTGACAAAAGGAAGAGGGGGAAGGATACTGCTTGTCATTTTACTCCTTGTTTGGACTCAAATAACTATATGCATTATTGTCCCTCTGTCCTTTCACTGCTTTCCCCTCCTTGTTGGGACTCAAATAATTTCTGTCCAAACAGAGCTTACATACAAGTGGAGTGGAAAAATAAAAAAGCAAAAAAGAAAAGAAAAGAAAATGTTTCTATTCAAGTACTAAATTACATACATACAACAGCTTTGACGAGTGTTAACATTTGTAAATGATGACCATAAAAATTTGTCACTGCTTAAGTCCAAAGTTTAGACTCTGTGAAGAGGATGTGTGATACATCCGTCTCGTTAGAACTTGACGTGTAATAAAAAATTATATAGATATAATTACTAAATTATAAAACTTCCTTTAAAAACAATATTAAAAAAACTTAAGAAATGGTGAACGTAATTGGATAAATATATAAATAGTGGATTCTGATTCAATGAATATATTACGTCCACATTGCATATACGATATAATCGTTTCATTAAAGACCTTCTCATGAGTTTATGGCTCCTCTTGCGAAAGCTTTGGGTGGATTAATCTGATATGGAATATTATCATACCATCGTCGTGTTTCTTTCCTTCTTTGAATAAATAGGATCATAAGCAATAACAGCAATTCAACCGCCTGTTGCGTAATTTTCAGGCTTTCTTGTTCAAACGATATAAAACAATTACGTAATATTTACTTAGATTTCCTCTATCTCACACGAATAATAAACTTGCAGTCACCAAAGGCACGATGGTCTTTGTTATCTTTGCCGGCTAGACAGAGAGGACATGGATACATCCCGCTTCGTCCATCAGTGGAGGGAGCCAATCACGAGCTATACATTCTCCAAAGATGGATTTTTAACGACATAAAAGTATCGGAAACCTATACGTTTATCAATTTTTATAAGTTAATCCTAAATTTTCTTAAAATATTAAATTAAGTCCTAAATTGTTGTTTACATTACAATATCGGGTCATTTCCATCACTTATTGTTACCTTAAGCTGACGTGGAGCAGACGTGACACTGATACATGTCAGCTTAAAGTAACGGTAGGTGACGGAAAGGGCTCAATGTTATAAGGCGGACAACATATAGAACTTAATTCAACACTTTGAAATATTTAGAACTCATTTGTAAGAATCAACAAATATATACGAGTCCCGACATCGTTATGTAATTTTTAACCTTTCCTGGATCATAGTCAGGCCCACAATCTTGTCAAGAAAGGTGTTGCCATCGTTCGAAAATCTGTGCTTTTGATCGAATAGGCAAAAGGATTTTACGCCGTGCGAGCAATACCTAAATTTTTGCTTGATTTAATTATCTCTTGCGTTAATAAAAAAAAATGGCACACCTGTCCGATCATCTTACACAAATAGTAGAGTTTATACACATTTTAAAAAAATCTCTAAATTATGTGAAATCTCATACTTGCCCTTAAAGTCCATCTTCTCCCTTGAGTTCTCTCACTTTTTTTGCTGCCATCTATTCTCAGCCCATATTCCATTTTCAACCTAATCCCAGGAGCACTCTCTCTCCGTCTCTGTTGCAAGCTTTCTTCTTAGTTGGCAGAAATGATAGAAAGCGACAGGATCGATGGGAACGGCGGGAGGCGACGAGAATGGTGGGGGAGGCGACAACAGCGGCGCCCCAAATGGTGGGAGATGACGAGAACGGTGGGCCAAACAGAGGGAGGCGATAGGAGCGACAGGGTGAACGGTCGAGGTGGTGCGACCGAAGGGAGGAGGACACTGAAAGTTGTGGGACTCGGAGGGATGATGCCGGGGTTGGTTGGAGGCGGAATGGAGGAGGCAGGAAAGAGAAAATTTGGGAATTAGGGCAAGATAAAGAAGAAATAATGTGGGGTAATTGTGAAATTTTTGAAAAGACTTGAAATCCTCCTTATTAGTGGTGCTAATTTTCAAAAGTCGTATAAATTAATGCTAGTTATACAACCCTTTCTTTTATTAGTGTTATACAAATTTTCACCTCTTGTATTTTTATCTTAATAAATTAAAAATAATCATTCTATTTTCTTAAAACTGTGGAAACTTAATTGTCTTAAATTTATTTAACTATAACAGTATAAATAAATATGTGAATTTATGTTGCATTTTGAATTATATCTCACTTAATATTGACAATTTATTTTGTAATCCGAGTCAAACCATGCACGCTCTGCCCCGCCCAGTTGTGATTCCTATATTACACTGACAAAATATGAAAAGTACACTGGCCAAGTTGATGAGATTTTGCTTTATATTAATTAATGTTCGTATCAGCTTTCTGTCGAGCAAGTTGACAGTCGAAGGAAAGTGATTTTTAATAAAATACATAGCGGGTAGAAATTTATTAGATTGATTCAACTAACTACAAGTATTTGGGAAAAGTTCATTTTTGGTCCCAACATTTTATTTTTTTAACATTTTCATCCCAATTTTTTTTAAGAAAATTAGTATTAACCTTTTTCTTACAAGGATATTTTTATTTTCTCATTATTTTAATATTCAAGTGGTAAGAATAAAAACAAAATAATAAAATATGAGAAAATTAAAAAGAGAAGTCACCCGGAGGTTTATTTTATTTTTACATGATTCAATTCGATCTCAGAACTAGTAGGGTTTTTCAAGTCAAGATCCAAATGTTACATGTTATTTTTTTTTTAAGACATTGAAAATCTTCAGAAATTTATATAGCGGCCCCATAAATTTGGTTTCTCGACCAATTATAGTTGGCTTTCTCGATTTTTTGAGTTTTCACTTACATCCCTATTCTCGATTTGCCACGGATGGTCACCTATCTCTAAATGGAGACCGGTGATCTCGTAAGAAAAGTGTGATTACTAGCAAGTCCCTCCATTCATTTCTTTTTTAATAATAAAATCATTATTTTATAGTTATTTTCAAATTTAATCAATATTAAAATAATAAAAAATTTAAAAATGTCAATTTATAAGAAGGTCGATGACTAAATCCTTTTTAAAGAAAGATGTAAAACGATAAAATATTAAAAGATTGAAGGTCAAATGCGTACTTTCAGCGTGAATTGATTTTCATTTCTCTCTCTCTTTTTTTTTTTTGTTCTCTCAGTATTACAAAATCAGTGCTGTATAATAACAGAAACATTGGCCGAAGACACCAAGAGGGGTTGGGCCGAGTGGTAAGCAGCTCGGTGCCGCTTAAGGAGGTCTCAAGTTCGAGACCTCACGTACGCAGACACCCCTCTTGGGAGCCTCACCTGCCATTGCCAGGCATGCGACCCGGGGCGACCAACGGATTAGTCAAGTATGGTTGGCTGAAAGATGTCATCTCACCGCTGGTGGGGCCTGCTTGGATACCGTGGCTGGCGACCAAAAAAAAAAAAAAAAAAGAAAAAAAAGAAACATTGGCCGAAGACGCAGCACTGATTTTTATTTTTATTTTTATTTTTGGTTTTTTTTGTCAGAGAAAAAGATCCCACAACGTGGCTTAATGATTTTTGTTGGTATTTTCGTCAGCAGCCCTTGGCCTTCCCGAGGACACGTATTCATGCTAAAGGTCATATAGCATCACGTGCCCTTGAAGACCTAACAACAATCCTCCCGCTATATACAATAAACATTTTATATATATTAAAGAATTTATAATTTACCAAGGAAGGTTGGCGTAAATAGAAGGAATTTGTGTCGCTTAAGTAGAGGTGCCGGGTTCGAACCCCTGTGAACCCAGGAGACCTTCTTGGGAGGGGTCCCTGGGGAACCGCCCGACAGTACTCCGAATCCGGATTAGTCGGCCAGCCTTCGAGTACCGGATACCGGGTGGGAAACCAAAAAAAAAAAGAATTTATAATTCTTATGAACGTGAGTTAGCTGATATGGTTATGTAACTCTTCGTGCCATATAAGATTCCGGACTCAAGTATTGTGAATAGAGAAAATTTGTATTAGAAGAAATTTACATTTTTATTAGACCGATCCAGCTCGAGCTTGGATTAGTTGAGGCTCATTGGACTTTTGGATATCATACGATATACACCAAAAAAAGACTTATTATGCGTACTGATACATACTGGTTGGGTCGTTACCTCTTTCCCTTGACCAAATCCTCTCAAATTTGAATCTTATAAATGGAAAAAAATCGTATTCGGGAGAGTTTTATCTTTAGTATATTAATCCGGCTCAAAGAATAAGAATATAAATTGTATAAGATGGTATATAGTGAAAAAATGAAACTGTAACATGTACATATTATATATGTAACTGTTCTAAGGTTTACTCGAAGCTAGACAAAATTATTGTCGGACAAGTTTAATTCCCTCGAAATGTTCCCCCTCTTTGTCATACATAAATATATAATAAATATAATAAACTTTCATATTATAATGAATGATGAATCTCATGGCGCCCAAACCATTGGAAAGGAGATAATGATACGGAGAATCTTATATTTTTTTTATTTCTGTAAGTGAGTTATAAATATTTGAAAGTTTTAATCAAGTTCTTATATTATCTGCGTTATAATATCGAGTCATTTTCGTCACTTATTATTATTTTAGACTGACGGTATCGGTGTCGTGTTTTTGCTGCATTGGAAAGTGAAAGCACACGCACAGGGAGGGAACTTCTACCCAAACAACAGTATTCGAATATTGTTTTATTCTTGTCCATTGGATGGGGAGTTTATTAATTTTTTTTCCCAAGAAGGGAGAGTTGAGATATATTATTTTTATAGAGAAAGATTTCTCGTGAATTTAATTTTAAATATTCATTCTCATATGATAATTATGGGACATATGCACCTATCAAAGCTTCAAAGCTCCCGAGATAGTTGGTTCTGTACCATGTGAAATTCCTATTGGACTGATAAGAGATTGAACTTATAAATAGTTAAAACTATGAATTTATAGGTGATAATAATCCCTTTTTTAATTTATCATGCTTCTTTATATCATCTTTGTGTTATAGCACCTAAATCTTTTGTTTATTCCCTTTTGCGATATGGATTCAACTCTTGACGTGCATGATATCTATTATTATATGGAAGAAGTGAGATTAACTGGCCTCAATTTTAAACTCTCTAAAATATCCTCGATAACTATATTTTTAACTAATGAAAAAAAAAAAAGACAAGTAGGGATAAAGTGGTAATATCACTCATATAACCACAACTACCAAATAACATTATAACTACTCTCTAATTTTCCATTTCTTATTTTATATTTTATTTATTTACTTATTATTCACTCTTTAAAAATTAATCATCTATAAAAAATTAATAATCAATTGTTAAAAGTAAGAATTTGTAGTCGACTATACAATAGATAATTCCGTGGATAGCACGAGTCGACGTCTAGTTTTTATTTACGTGCGCACACATTTGAATGGATCGTTGCAGAACTCTTGGAAGAAATTGGCTCTTTGAATATTATTGTTGTTGTTATTGTTGTTGTTGTTATTAAAAGTAGCCTACGGAGGTAGAAGTTGATAGGTGGAAGATGGGAGGGACGAAAGAGAATAAAGGGTATTGGGAGTTGATTGCTGAGAATCTAAACCTGAATTTCACAGCTTTAAATTTGGCACGCTATCATCACACTAGACCTTCTTTAACAATATTTTTGTTATTTGTGATAAGGAATAAAATAATAATGAGGGTAAAATAGTCATTGTAACCTTAATTAGTTATCTTTAAGGATAATCTTTCTCATTATGTTTGACGTTCTATGTAGCATTTTCTTGTTGGTCAAATGCCCTTAATTATTTCTCCACTCATCTTGTAAATAGAGAACATCGTCCAACTTGCGGTACTCTCTGAAAACCTTATGCCACTGCTGACTTATACATCGGAATGTCGAATCGGATCATCACTTCCGATTTGGCCTTGTTTTGTGTTTCACGACCTTAAAAGATCGCCCAAAATCCTACTATCGACTAGCGGAGACACTAAGGACTATTGAGCCACATGGCGAGGAACCTCGAAGACCTTGTCAAGACATCTATATCCTTAACTTGTCAAACCTCACGTATCAATTGGGATTTGTTTTTTTTTTTTTTCCATTTTCTTCTTTTGTCATCCAACCTCGAATGTCCACAAAACGAAATTCTTTCGTCTTTTTAAGAGGCTGATCTAGCTAACGAATGAGGGAAAATTGATAGAGCAAATATTCAACATATAATATATAATACCTTTTTTTCCCATAAATCTATCTCAATTTTTGACATTTTTAAAGTTTTATAATTTTTAAGTGTCAATTTTACACTAAATTATTATATAATACTCACTGAATATTTCCAAATAAATTTAACAATCTAACGGACAAAAAATAATCCAGAACTATCTCTAAAATGAGGGAAGAAGCACGAGTTTTCGGAAAAATAATGTGCTTCTAAAAATGTTTTTTTTCTGAAATTGCATATGCAATCTTTACATCACAAAAAAAATTACTTTATAATTTTTTTAAAAAATCACTTTTTTAATACGCATGTTGAACATGCAATCATGTAACAAACAATGTTTCAGTAAAAAGCTTTAAAAAGACAGTTTTTTAAAATAAAATTTTTTTAAGAAAATAAACAATATTATCTCCCTTCCCTCGTAGAAGCACCCGGCCAGCCCTATGTGTCGATTCATTCCTCTGTCCCTTTCCTCACGTTGTTTTGATTTGTTCATGTGTAGTTTTCTGGATCAGACAAACAGAAGCTGTCGAGAGAAAAGTTTCGGGGAGAAAACGAGAGATCAGCCAACACATCACATGCACGTCAGTCAAAAACAACGTCAAGAATTATTGGTCTCCAACTCGAAGGGATCATCCAGCAACAAATAAATAAATAAATGAGATGTTTAATTATTATTTTAACACCCAGAGAATTCGATCGATTGCAAACAAAAATTAATCCGTGTCATGTGATTCTTAACTAAATGTTGTACGATTTTCAGCGTCGTGGCAGCACGACGGTATCGTGTTTAACTGTATCGTACGTCATGGTGCGAGGTGGCGTTGGATGGGCCGTAAAATTAAAATGTTAGGATATCTCATCATAAACCGGAATTCGAGAACTAGAAAATCCGAAGAATTAATTGAAGATCAGATTTAAGATATGAAATATATGCGAACAATGATTAACAGTCGAGATCGCAATTGAAATTGCAGATTATCCCAAACAAAATTTTTGTAGATACCTAGAAGATTTTATGGATATTATTTAATAGGATTTTATAAATCTCTCAATTTTATTTAGTTTGAAAAATATATGTAAAAGATATGTTCGTATACGAAGAGGTCTTATATATATAAACAGAATCTTGCACGAGTTATGAATGTGTGTCTTGGTGCCGTGAAACCTTGAAGGCGAGTCAGATGAGGGATTTTTCTATTAAATTTCTCGATAATATGGGGGCGCGAGACCTAAGAAATCGAGTTTGTAACTCTTTTCTGAGTGGGATTTGTAATGGGTTACGATCAGTAGTGTTACTAAAAACTGTAATCTTATAATTTTATATGATAAAATTTCCTATTTTAATTGAGGTAATTAATTTTTTCTAATGTGACAGTTGACGCAGACGATAGATGCAAGAATTTTGAAATCAGAAATGTTACTTTTTATTTTCTAATTGTCATGATGAGATGAGCTGGGCAAAATGATTTTAAGACTTTGGAAATTAGAAGTTTTAGGAATTAAATAATCTATAAATACATATTTTTAAATAAAACTGTTTTAGAAATTATATGATGTATTATTATTTGAATTATTTGATTAAATCACGTTGATTAGTAGAATAATTTATTTTGTCAAGATTTGTTTTAAATTGAATTAAATATTATTTCAGAAAAATAGGTAAATTAATATAATATTTGTATTTACCTGTTACCCAGTCTCCAGAGGTACCTCGCGGCCGCCGTAAAATATGTGCACGGTTAATGTGACCGCATTTATGGGGAGTGGAGACACTGTCCTTATCAAACGAGAACGACGTCACGCTCTTTGAGAGCTCCACGTTAATTCGTGGAATATTTATGGGAGTGAGACAACCCGCATAAATGATGCGCTGGCATGGCAAAGAATATTGTCAAACCACGTGCCAAACGTGAACCTTTTCACATTGTCGAGTGAATTTTTTGTTTTTGTTTTTTTTCACATACGAGGATTGATTGGGTAAGAGATCTACCCGAGTACAAGCGGATAGGTTAGTAGTATCCCATCTTTCATCTTTTATAAATTAAATTTCAATTTCTCAACTCTTTGATGTGAGATTTATATTTCGACATCCACCTTGGCATAACAACGTGACTTACACCTACCACGTACCCTTACACGCCCGTCCCTTAATAATCAGTCCTGAGCTGCGAGCTATACAACTTACCAAGAGTTTGAGCATTGAGCCTGACATGATATGAGCCCACGTGATAATATATTCTGCTATCATGTAAAATATCCGTCTATATTATAAGAGGTTGGACCACGTCTAATAAAAAAGTTTAAATTAATAGGTTGATGATATCTACTCTATTGTGACTCGTGTTGAACCGGATTCACGATGACAAAGTAGATAAAGCCTCTCAGATTTGATGGGCCAAATTCTATGGGCCCATTTAAAGAAACGGGCCAAGAAAAACGGGGCAATTTATACAACCGAATTTCTTCAGTGTGACCCAACCCGAAAGCCTAGCACCAAATCTTCGATAATTCTATCTCAAAAGTAAATTAGAGTGATTACTAGACCATCTAAGATTCTTTCAGCACATCCATCCAAACCCGCGTAGCATGGAAAACACGAGTTGCTTCCTAAATGTTACCTGTTTGTCGGTGGGGTGGGAAGACGAATCTTAACGGCGATTCTCTTCTCCACGTTCGTTCCCCCCACCCGACATTTTCATTGTCATTGTCGAGTGCCAGCGACATGTTTCCTATCGAATAATTCATGGGCCCAACTTCATGCTTGCCTGTGATTTTCTTGTCGGAAGAGGATTCTAAAACTTACCTGCCTGACACAGTCGTAACAACTTTACGTTTAAGAAGACGATGGCACACGTGGTATAAGATCAAAGCAACCTCGGAATACTTTCTAACCAAACACTTTCACAGTACAGATACAATTTCTAACCTTTCGATCCGTTACGGTACAATGCATGGTCCCCGTAAGACTAATCCTAAGACACATCATTCACACTTACTATGTCGAAATCTTCACATCCAGAAAAGCGCCCAGGACGCAATGGTCAGCTAGTTCTGTCCTTCCTAAATGCAGGATGAATACAACTCCGACTTGGATGCGAGTTTAGATTGTCGATAGTAGAGATACACTCTTTCATCCGCTTCAAAAGGATGGGCAGCGTGGCGACATTCTTCGAAGTCTTCTCTTTCAGCAGCTCTATTTTCTTAGTGGTCTCAGCATTGTCCCCGTCAGATACCAGTGAATCCTCACCCGGTTCGGAATTCCTGCTCAGACCTGCAAGAATTCTAGAGATTCAGTCCTAGTAACAGCAGGATCTAAGATCTCTTGTGTGAGATGGTAAATGGATCACATTGACAGGTCAACAGAGACGAGAAGAGCATGCAGAAGCATCTGAAAGCAACCCAGTTCACCTTGGACATATGAAGGAATATATTTGAATTGGCTCGTATTCTTTTATAGCATTCAAATTACTAAGCACTTCTACTTCGAAATTCCATAGCAAAGGCGCTATAATCTGAGCAATGGTATGAAGCAGAAAACACCACAGTTAAGGCATCAGCTTGCTAGCTTAGTTCACTAACACAACCTCGTGATCCAGAAAGGGGATCCAAACCTTACAACTAAAATTTATATTTTTCAGGTCTCATTCAGAGTTCAACAGGCCCTAAGTGATCCGGTTTGAGCTGGGTTGGTCTAAACTCACCCCGATCAAGGATTTAATAAATTCACAAAACTCGAATCAAGCTGACCCATTTCAACAAACCCATATTGGCTATTCATATTAAATTTCCCAACTTTATGCTGAGTTCTTGAACTGCTTGAGGAATGACCTAACTTGTGATTGCAGGGTAAAGAAAAGCACCGCTGCTCAAGCAAATGGAAGCTAAGAAGAACAAAATCCGGTCCAATCCAAGCCACAGTTCTCACTGCAACGTGGTGTGTACCCAGAAATTCTGCACAGCCAGGCAATTGAAAAGCCCGACGAAGCAGCAAAGGAGAAACCCTAGAAACGGGAGCGAAAGACGAGTGGTACCTCGATGTGAGGTGTCGGAGGGCCCGGGCTCGGATCCGGGTTCTGCAGAGGGCAACTCGGGTCTGTGAGCGGAAGCGAGCAGAGAAAAGGCGTTCTTGAGCTGGTCGGGGAGCGTCCTCCGGTAATGGAGGATCTTCTCGGCCATTTGCTTCACTTCCGACTCCAATTTCTCGAGTTCTTCCTCTACCTCCGATTCCATTCCGGCATCTTCAGGTTCGCGCGTCGTAGGCCGTACAGTCAGAGGAGCTCCTGTGGTCGGATTGGGTCCCTGGGAAGCCATTGAGAAGGAACGCCCGGAGCATGAAAGTACGCTTATTTAGGACCCATTTCTAAGTCGGGTCGAAGTCGAGTACTCCAAGCTAAAGTGTAAATGTTCGGTCAGGCGGATTTTTGGTGTAAATTGCGAGGCTCGACATTTTCAAGTTGATTTTTTTTTTTGTAAATATAAAAAATTATATCAAAAAACGTTTAGAGATCATAAAAATTGACCGATTTATGTGTGATTCTTTCTAACCCTAATTTGCAATACAATGATAAGATTAACCAATAAATAAGGAAACGAAGAAAAAATTATAATTTATTGATTAATAGAATCTCTTTTATTCCGCACTTGACTTTGCACCCTACTGTTTTTTCTATTAGTCACTTTTTGAAGTCCAACCAGCCATGAGGATTGCAGTTGAATGGTATGGAGCAATTCATCCATACAATCGGAAGAGATAATGTCCTACAAAATTATAAATTAAATGTTGATGTTATTTCGGATTGTTTCGGAGACCATCGTAAGAAGCTAGGTGCACTGCATAGATGTGACAAAAAATATGACTTTATATTAATTTCGTAACAGGGCTATTTAGTAATTTTCAACTAAATGAATTTTTAAATGTGTTTCATCCCATTCAATCTTAAATTTAGTGGAAGAAAAATGATTTTTAAGGAGAATAATTGAGTTTCGAGTAAACATGCTCCTTCTCTAGAAACTATTTTGTCAAAACATTGTTCTTATCAAAATAATTTCTCAAATACAGACTCAAAACTGTATCTTTCTAAAGAAACGACATCTTGATACATAGTATTTGATGAGGTGGATTTTGTGTTAAAGTTCTTTGTTTATCACACATGTAATAAACATACATGTAATTTTTTTTTACCAAAATGCGGTTTTCAATTAGTAATTGAGTAACTAGTTTCAACGAGATGGTATTATACAAAAAAGTTTTTTAAGAAGGTGTTTCCCCCTATTTTCGTGAATAATTCCCCCTTCATCCATTAAAAATTTATATGCAAACAAGGGAAAAACTTTCCTTTGATTCCATCCCTATTTGAGGAAAGAATCTTACGCTGTTTTACCTCATAGTGATATGGTGAGAGATGACCAGTTGAATTACTCTTATCCGTAATGATTAAGACGATTACTACGATGATTAATACTAATTTGTTAATTTGTCAATATCTAATCAGTATTTTCGTCAATATCTAATTGGTATTTTGGTACTTTTGAAAGTAACGTAGTGAGGTAGAGTAATCTAAGAATTTCTCCCATGTGAGAAAGCCTTCTGTGTCACTAGTGTACAACGTGTCAGTGCTTAAATAATGTGTCAAATTAATAACATTCAACTATTCTAAATTTTTTTTATAAAATTCTAAAAATTTAAAAAAACCTAAAAAATATAGAAAGTTAATAGATGTCACGACTATCTCGCTATTAATTACCTTTTATACATCGATTTCTTCTCCATTTCATAATTCTTTCCTCTGTAATATTTCATGATCCCAATCTAAGCACGCCATTATAAATGATTTTTGACCAAAAAAAACACAAACAAAAAAGGAAGCAGATCAATTCTAAAACTGTCAGCAGACCCCCATCTTTATGGTTACCCTGACACCGTATATTACCCCCACTCATCATAGCCTCATTTGTACCAACTTCCCTCCAGAGCTTGGACCCTGAAGAACGAGCCTGAAGGCGGGATTTTTCTTCCCATTTTTTGGCAGTTTCAGACTCAGAGGCGTCTGTTTTCGGAGACATCGTTACGGAGCTGCGACATGAGTCGGGTTAATGATTGTGGAGCGTCGCAGGACCAAGAGAGTGGTGATGGGTATTACATAAGGAGGTGCGTGGAGCTTGCTACAAACGCCATTGGTTGCACAAGCCCTAATCCTATGGTGGGTTGTGTTATCGTGAAGGACGGGAAGGTTGTCGGGGAAGGGTTTCACCCTAAAGCGGGCCAACCCCACGCTGAGGTAACTGAAACTCTTTCACATATATTTGAAGCTGAAGAAAGAAAGAAACCTCCGATTTGGCTGCTTATGAGGATCTATTTTTACATTTTTCATCAAAAAGAATGTTGGGGGTGCATTATTTCAGCTGGGTCTGCTGAAAATGTAGTTGTTAGAAGGCTGCTTCCTAGGTTTTAGGAAGACGGTGACGGTGAATTCTTCATCTATCAGCTGAAGGGTGGAAATTTATACTTTGGTTGTGATCTCATGCCTTTTTAGTTTTCGGGATTGTTGGGATAAGAGTTCTTTTCTTGTTGGTGTTCTGTTGATTTTACTCTTGAATTTGTCAAGTAATGAGGTTGAAGTGTGAAGGTGTTTGCTCTGAGGGAAGCTGGCAATCTCGCCGAGGGTGCAACTGCCTACGTGAGCCTGGAACCGTGCAACCACTATGGCCGGACCCCACCCTGTTCTGAAGCGCTGCTTAAAGCCAAGGTGAAGAAGGTTGTCGTTGGTATGGTGGACCCAAACCCGATCGTGGCTTCAAGAGGGGTTGATAAGTTGAGAGCTGCAGGAGTTGAAGTAACTGTAGGTGTGGAGGAAGAACTGTGCAAAAATCTAAACGAGGCCTATATCCATCAAATGCTAACTGGGAAGCCATTTGTGACCCTGAGGTAGTCGTTTATATACTGAATAGTCTGATGTGAAATTTTGTTATGAATCTGTAGTGGATGATAACCATGATTCACTTTGTTTCTTCTGGCATCCGCATATGATGTATCTACCAAAAACATTATGTGTAAGAAACATCTGAGATCCGGAGCTGACTGTTTAATTAGACCATACCTTTATTATCTACTAAAACACCCTTTCTCTGACTGCAGATACTCCATTGCTCTAAATGGCCTAGTTGTCAATCAGCTCGGGGAAAGAGCCGATGAGTTTGGTGGATATTACTCGAAGCTATTGCAGGAATACGATGCAGTCATTATTTCTGGGTCCTTATTGGGCAAGAAATTATCGGTTCCAACATCCAAGGAATCTGGAGCTAATCAGCCTACGAGGATCATAGTATCAAGGGGGTCAGATCCTGTGCTCGATGTCGCGGCCTTTGCCTCAGATACGGTCTCTAAGCTTATAATCTTTTCAGATCAAGAGGGAGATCGAAAACCGAACCCTGCCATTGATGGAATCGAGAGGGTTGTTTTGGATCAAATAAGCATAGATGGGATCTTGGATTACTGTAAACGTCAAAGATTCTGCAGTGTAATGGTGGATCTGAGGGAGGGATTCACTGATCTTGAAGAGCTTCTCAAGGGAGCGATTGAGCAAAATGTGCTGCAGAAGGTCATAGTGGAGGTGTTGCCATTCTGGGATGGAAGTGATGTTAATGGAAGTGCACGGTTAACAAGAATTGCCAAAGGATTGAGGGCGAAGAACCTAAAGCCGAAGATCATTGGGCAGAACATTATTCTGGAGGGCTATCTTTAGCAGAAGGTGCCTGGTGAACTCTTAGAACCGTGTCATTTCCTTGGCTTGATGCTATGAACTCAGCAGCAACAGAAGCTTTGAGGATCAAATCTCGGGGAAGGTCTCCATTCTCCCGATGTTGCATTTTCAATATCTGGCGATGGCTCACCGATGATTCCTCACAATCCCATTCCCAGCAGCGATATTTGTTCTTTACCAAATCCAAAATGAGCTGCCTCTCATTGTTGCCTCTCCATCTTGTCTGCTCTGGTATTTGCTTCTCCATTCTGTCTATGTTCACTATAAGCAGTACGGTTGAAACAACTGAAGATATTCCGAGTCAAATACAGTGGAAAAAAGATAACAATAAATTAAACTAAGTTGTAACGTTGGCGTCAGTCTGATAACCCAACCTTCTGTCGCAAATGCCACTTCTGGGTAAATCTGCTATATGGTCGTGACAAATTCGTGGATGTGTCATGTCCCATTTAGTTAGTTACAAAATGTGCTACAACTATTGATAAAAAAATAAATAAATAAATAAAACTGTTGGTGTGCTAGTACATGTCGGATTCAGTACTCCACCTTGTCCTAGTACATGTCGGATTGAGTCCCCCAATTAGGGTCACGAGGTCGAGTCAAAATTGTTATCCCTATTTCCCATCTGGTCCTCCTCTCTACCCTTTTATTTTTAATTTCATTATTTTTATTCCCTTTGCTTATCAACGGTTTTTCAATGTTGAAATAAAAAGTAAGTTATTCGAGCGGTTATTATAATAATTATTAAATAAATCAATTTTATTAATACTTTTATGCTGTTCCACTGTGAGATAAGAGAATGTTGGAGAGAATTGAAAAATAAATTGGAGCTTTAATGGGTAAGTGTGTAGCCACCGTAGTTGCAATCCATTGTTCTTAATATTAAAAAGATAATTTGGGTACTGCCTTCTTTACCTCGACCGGTTCGCCGTCTAACATATAGAACCGGCTCTCATTACTATTCAAGATATTGTTGACCGGTTCCTCATTTTGAAATATTATGAACCCGAAACGCCTAGGCTCGTGGATGCGACGATCTGTCTGTCGGTACGAAGCACTCAGTAATATCACCAAAATATCTTGAAGAAGTCGTAGAGGCGACTCTCGTTGACAGGGGGTGGGAGTCCGCCGACAAAGATCTACTTAGGATTAGGGGGAGACTGAAGAGGCCATTGTCGACCAAACCTTTTCACCTTCACCTGCACATTCATGCACATTTATTAATATGACAAATTAAAGGGAAGAGCGGAAAATTAGTAAGAGGAATCACAAAATAAAGTAAAAATAACTAGCGGTTTGTGCCAATTATGCATATTTTAATGAGCCTATAATACTGAAATAGTTTTGTATTGATAGAGGTAAGAAGAAATAATGAACATGTTTCAACATAATAGAATCCAGTTCTTAAACTCAAATTGTGTAGAATTTGGATTCAAGATTTAGAAACTGATCCTATACGTGTAGAGTCTAAATACTGTAAAAAATTCAAGACACTCAAACCCAATTATTTTATGGCTTCTTATTCTTATGTGAGTCAGACCAGTTGCACAACCCACCAGGCACCAACCTGATCACCACTTTGAAACACTAAATTAGGCAACCATAGAAGAAAACAATTGCAGTCAGATAATTAACAAGCACGAGCACACCACCAACTGACCTCTTGACCGAGGATCACGTGTTTCTCTTTCTCTTGGGGCCTCCTTGGCCCGAGCGGGATCCTGAAACTGCAGCAGTGCGCTCGGCAGCTCCCTCTGCTTTGGGTACTTGGTGATCACCGGATTGGTCGCGGTGCCGTACCGGCAAAAGTGCTGCAAGAGCACTTCTCCTGTGATCTCCGGCTGCAGATCCGTAACCCATAGCGTCACCGTTATGGAAACCCTTGGCACGGCCATCTTCCACGTCTTACAGACTAACCTTGAATACGTTTTCCTCTTTGTCCGTCTACTACGTATACTATGCAAGAGAAAGGACAGTGTGAAACCACTTGACCTGGAAAGAAGCCTTTGTATTGAACTATGTACACTCACATGAGTACGTATCCAGAGATTTTGAATAGAGATATCAAATAAAGTTTGAATTTAGAATGATTTTGTATTATGGAATGCGGCAGTAACCGAAGGAATTCAAATCGAGGATATCGGACACACTTGACTGGTATCGTTTTTTTCTTTTTTGAAAGTTAAGGTATATTTCATTAATCACATCTATGCAAAAGTCACTTTACAAAATAGTGTAATTTTGTTTTCTTGATCTGTTCTTGTCGCCCTTTTCGAGTGATCTGGTCGATGGTCTGCATGTCAGTCAGATTAGAACCAACATTTGGGTTGTTCCATTGATATCTCTTGTGGATACAGGTTAGCTTTTTAGAAGTAGCCAGGTAGGCATTGCACCCTTTTCTTGCATTTTAGAGAGTATAATATGAAAATGGCCAAGCGTTTCTAATAACTTACACGCGCTAGTGGGTCAAGTAGAAGAGAATGAACAGAATAGAGAAGGGAAATAAGAAGTAAATTGGGATCTGTTGACGAACAAAGCAGGGTTAAGTTTAATGATACACATTCCCTTATCTTCCATTTCTCTTTCCGCTACCTGGAGATTAAGTTACTCGATTTGATAATATGGTCTTGTCTGGATTTTATGCTTTGCTGATGCATGTCTGGCTTCATTTGTCTCAGTCTTCATCCCTCTGAAGGTCCTTAAAAATGGCAGCGGAGGAAATTCGAGAGAGACAGAGAGTGAGCTTCTAATGTTCACTGTCCCATTTTAGACCATGTATTTCCCTTATAACCGGAAAAAACACTGTGGGGGAGCAATCGGTGAATAAATAAAATGGGGGGATCATTCAATAAATTTGGTAAAGATAGGGACGAAATTGAGAAAAGGCAAAACTGCTAGTCGGCGCTAGGGTTTATAATTGCAGTTGCCAATTAGAAAGGCAAGTGGAAGAGGGGAAGCAGAGTCAACTCAATCGCTCCAACGATGTCGAAGAAGAACAACTTGTCTCGTAGGAAGAAGCAGCACGAATTCGATCTTCAAAGTAATTCAATTCTCTCTCATGTTTAGCCGTGGTATCGTTCATATCTTGCTGCTAATCGGTCATAAATCATCGTTGATTTGACGCGTCTTCTTCCTTTTCTGTGGGTTGGATTAGGAGAGAAAGAGGAGAAGGAGAAGAAGGCGAAGAAGCTTCAAGCGAAGAAAAACAAGATGAAGGTTTGTTTATACCTTTTCTCCTTTGGGTTTAAGCTTGGAAATCCTATTCGGTTGCGTTGAGCGGTAGAAAGTCGAGAAATTCTGCATTGAGTGCGAATTTGAAGGCTTTCCACTTAGCGGTCACCACAAAAAATGACGCTTTATCTTAGCTTTTCGTGAATTCATAGAAAAGGAGCTCGGTTTTCGCAGGTTGATGGCGGTGGCAAGAAAAAGAAGGGGGGAAGTGGGTTTCAAGTTGGGAAGAGGAAGGTGAAGACGAAGCTGACCGCTTTGGCCAAGGCTAAAGTGTCACAGGCAATGGAGCTTGACAAGTGAGATTCTGATTTAGTTAGTTAAACAGAAGAGATTTCGAGATTTACTGTGCTGATGCTTATTTTCTTCTTACTGGCTATTGATTTGTGGCTAGGTGTCCATTGTGTTTTGAGAAAGAATGACTCTTTACCTTTAGTTGTACTACACATTGTATTCAATCAGATTTTGTTGGAGGCGCCGAGAAACTCGATCACTTGCAAAACTTTCGATCTGGTACTTGATGCTGGTCCTAATGAATTGACTAGAGGACCCAACGGTGCCTCTTTGTATGAAAGTTTCTGTGCATGTGATTGATGTAGGTCCTGCAGATTTGTGAGGTTTTGGTGTTCGCAGGGTTAAAGAACGGGCAAAGCTCAGTAACTTTGTGATGGTTGAGATTCTTGGTTTTGTCTTCTGTAGTCATACCGCTGAGAAAGAGTTAAGTTGTCTGTGCAATGCTTAAGAATCTGCTTGAGAAGCTCGGCAGGTCTGTCTCGTTCAAGAGAGTGAAGTGACCGTTGGAAGGGCTATCAGGTAAGTCATCCCGACAATGAAAATTAGGGGAAGTTCCATTGGTTTCATCGTTATAATACAAAGTAAGGGAATGTAGGTGTTGTGCACTGAGAAGAACATTTTAACCGAAATTGGGATCCCAACGAGTGTGGGTCTGATGGGTCGTCTAGTGAACCAGCAAGCAACCAGCTTGATATCTGCTGCTGCTTTTCAACCCATGCTTGGTTTCCTTATCATCAGAATTCCTTATCCCACTCCTGCAAATGAATGCCCTGACCACTTTTCTATGCTAATGTCATTGCTTTGTTGGACACATCGAGAGAGGAAATAGGATGTCCAGTTTTGGTGTTTCTCGATGCTTCTGATGTCGCTACCAACACCAAATGTTGTAGTCAAGTGGTACTGGCTGATACGATATTCGGCGATGCAGGTACCAGAGGTCGGATCATTGTAAGTTCAGAACAGCTTGCAAACGCACCATGTAGGTCTGCTGATACATTCTATCTGTAGCACAATGGGCTTGCTACATGAGGAGCCACTGGCTCTTCAGTTCTGAAAGGACTCGAGATCTGTTGGATGTTATTGAGGTGTATCTCCTTTCCAGCGTGACTATGAGCTATGACCCAGTTTAAGTCTCCACCGCGACTTCTTACTCGTCTCGGAGATACTAAATCTTGCAGAGCTTGAGTGTCATCAAGTTGTCCGATTTTTCACTCTGCAACGAATGGGCGGCCATGGATTCCAATGTCATTGGCAAATCCGTAATACATGGGTGGAGATATTCTCAGAATTAGCACAGACAATTACACAATTTATGTAACAGTAATCCGAATAACCAACAAAAATAAGAAAAAATATGCAAGATTGGAAATTTGCAGTGCCAAATCATCATCTACGGTCCTCCGATCACACTATTAATAATTTAATTATCGGTATTCATTTATTTTGAAACATAAATTAATTCACTTAAAAAAACATTTCACTAATTATGCAATGAAAATAAGGAAAATACCAATGTCAAATGCAATCAAAATATTCTGGACTGATTCCTGGTGTCCTGGAATAATTTTCATAACTATTTTGGAGTTTCAGAAATTTATTCTGAATTTATCACTTAAATTGAGTCATTAATCAGCAATAAATATTGCATGGTTCAAGAATTCCTGGAGAAGTTATATGGAGATTCTCAGATACGTCAGAATCTGCGAAAATGGTTTTCAACCTAGAAAACTATTGCATAACTTAGAAATTGTACGAGTTTTTCTGAAATAACAGTAAGTTAAGAACTATGTCAAATAAGATAAAATCAGCAAGTTAGCTTAATTATACTTTGATAAGTAGTGCAAAAGTATCGTAATCTGTTATTCGAATTTCAGATCTCGAGTCGAACCGACAGTTGAAACATTGGTCGTTTATCGTGAACTCTGTGTACAGCAGACCCGTCTGTGAAAAGAATGTGATCAGTAAGACAATTGGCAGATTTTCAACATTGGTGACCATACAAATCTCCTTTTGAATGGCAAGATTCCTCGAACCCACTGACAAGACATGACAAAGATTCAGCTGACAGATTTCCAGCTGGTTCAGTACGTGGATTCCATGAAAACATGAGAAGAAAGAGTTCCCCACAAAAGGAAACTCTCGTTATTGTTTTATCGTATTTCTGTTAAGTTGTGTTTTATAAAGGGACGGACCCAAAAAGACAGATAGTTCCGTTGCCGGGACTCGAACCCGGGTCTCTCGGGTGAGAGCCGAGTATCCTAACCAACTAGACTACAACGGAAGCTGATGCGTTGAGTAGCCCTGTGAACCTTCACATCAGAAAGTGCAGCAGCTGGAGGAACTTTCTCCTCCTCCTCCATCCTTGGGGATTTTTTCCTTCTTGGGTTCTTCCTTCATTCAGTGCCTTCTCTGCTTCGACCTTCTTCAGTTCCTCTACCATTACTTCCTCCATTTCCCTCTGCTCCCTTCTCCACTGGTCTGATCAATGATCTCACATCAGGGCAAATTTTCTCCGATCCATTCTGCCTTGATCTTAGGTGGTGATACCAACCTATAGGATAGGATTCAACTGTTTCCAGCATTTTTTTAATTTTTTTATATTTTATTTAAAAAAACCCTCAAAATAGTCAAAACTTTCTGTTGGTGTCACCAGGTCGGGTGGCGGTGTGAACACCTGGCTCCATTACCCGACTAGTAGTTAGCAACAGGGGAAAGAGTCTGCTTGACTATAAATTTTTAGGACGTTATAGTTGATGTAGTATAAGATCGTTAGAGATATTTTATGATTATTTAAGAAATTGAATCCTTAATAATAAGATCGTGTCTATCAGATGCGCAAGTTAATATCTTTAGAACCTTATCACATTAGATGTGCTATTATTCCTAATATTATGAATAATTGGTTTCCCAGTTTATTTTATCATCAAAACTTATAAATAGACGAGTCATCTCTCTTAATTTTTGGTCTAATCAGTCATAATAATGTTAGACTCCCATGTTTTTGGTTTATAACTAGTCACAATTAGCTCTGTTAATTTCTCAACTCTCTCTCTCTCTTGTGAACTATATAATATTTGTCAATTAGTAGTTAGCAACAAAGGGGAAAGAATATGCTTGACCATATAAATTTTTAGGACCTTATATTTTATGCCGTGGTCATATCGTATCTGGGTTAAGGATGCATAGACATGATTGATTAATCTTCGAGTCAGGTCATTGGTTTGTAAGAGAATCTCATAGCTACCTTGCTTGCCTCTTCTTCTTGTAGTCATATTGTATCTAGGTTAACGGCGTGTAGACATGATTAATTAATCTTCGAGTCGGGTCATTGATCTGTAAGAGAATGTCATAGCTACCTTGCTTGCCTCCTCTTCTTCTTCTTGTAGTCATCTTGTATCTGGGTTAAGGATTTGTAGACATGATTGATTAATCTTCGAGTCAGGTCATTAGTTTGTAATAGAATCTCATAGCTACCTTGCTTGGCTCTTCTTCTTCTTCTTATAGTCATATTGTATCTGGGTTAAGGACACGTAGACATTATTAATTAATCTTCGAGTCAGGTCATTGGTTTGTAAGAGAATGTCATAGCTACCTTGCCCGCCTCCTCCTCCTCCTCCTCTTCTTCTTCTATGATTGATTAATCTTCCAGTCGGGTCATTGGTTTGTAAGAGAATGCCATAGCTACCTTGCTTGCCTCCTGTTCTTCTTCTTGTAGTCATATCGTATCTGGGTTAAGGATATGTAGACATGATTGATTAATCTTCGAGTCGGGTCATTGGTTTGTAAGAGAATCTCATGGCTACCTTGCTTGCCTCTTCTTGGGTTAAGGACGTGTAGACATGATTGATTAATCTTCGAGTCGGGTCGTCTTTAGATTAAATAATAAGATCGTGTCGATCGAATACGTTGGTTAATATCTCTAGAACCTGATCACATCAGATTTGCTATTATTTATAATATTATGAATCATTAGTTTTCCAGTTTATTTGATTTTCAGAACTTACAAATAGGCGAGTAATCTCATGTAATTCTTGGGTCAATCAGTCCTAATAATATTAGACTCACATGTTTTGGATTTATAACCAGTCACAATTATCCCCGTCAATATCTCTACTCTCCCTCCCTATGTAAAATTTGTCGACTAGTAGCTAGCAACAGAGGGGAAAGAATCTGCTTGACCATTACAAATAAGGAATCAACCGATTAGAATCAATTCGAATAAAAGTATGTGAGATCAGACAACAAAGACAGGTCAGCCACAAATGTTCGATGTCTGTCATGCATGACTATGTCTCACCACCAACCAGCTTCAATGGTGTATGTATACATTATACTGTATACATTCTCACAGCCGAAATTGATGAGAGACTTTTACATAAGTTGAACTTGCTATTTCATCGGTAAATTCAACTATTGGTTATTTCATATGTTAGTAAAAAAAATATCACATCATCTTTTTTCTGTTCAGTAATGTACTTATTTTTTAAAAAAACATGATATTTTTTCACTGACATCCTAAACAATCATGGATCTAGTTTGTTGCGTTGTCTATAAGCTCGGTTGATCTAAGGGGACGTTCGGTTCTAGTTAGGGTAAAGTTAAATTACATGAAAAATTATTATTTTATAAAGAAATTATATTATAATATGGAATTGTCGTGATCGATTTATATTTTACATCAGTGAAAAAATGATTCAATATGTAATATTATGAGATTTAATATGATAGAAAATGGTACAATTTTATAATGATATCCTTGTCTTCTTGAGCAAGCAATGGATGCCTTGGTGCAGTTGAAAAGTACAGGCGAAGGAGAGATTCTGGCCTGTGCCCCCCGCCAGGGGAAGTAGAAATGCTACCTTTTTCCGATATAATCACTTTACGGCTGACACAGTAATACTCTGAGGTCCGGTAAGTCGAGAATGCCTCCTATTTTACACACAAACATAATGAAAAAGGGTGTAAAATTTTCGCTTTTTTATGAAAAGTAAAAAATTTACGCCCAAACCAAACAGGGCTAAGAATTTCTGGAAATTGAGAACAGAATAATTATGTCGGATCTCGGGTAGGAAATAGCACAACATCGGATCCTGTCCACTTGTCCGCAGTCAAAACCCGACAAAAGGTAGGGTCCTCCAACGTCCGGATGGTGTAGAGATGAGCGTGAAACAGTTACTTCTCCGACGGCTGACAAAGGGCACCTTGTAAATAACAAAAGAGAAGTGTTGATCGAGCCTCTTCACAACTCCCTCATTCAATCCCAATCGTATCGGCGCTGTTTGTGGAAACGAAATAGAGGGTCGTGACTTTACGTAGAGCGCATGCGTAACTAACGATGAAGGAGAAGATCAGAAAGTAAACGTGCGTAAATCCCGAGAGGAGAATATTGGAGGGAATGCAGAAGATCACTCGGGATCAAAAGAGGTACTTGAGCCCCCAAGAAGATCCAGAGCAAGTGTTCAACCATCTTCCTAGATACACACATAAGCCAAGATCGAGCGATTGCCAGAACTAGGGGTGGCGATTTTGTACCTTACAAAAAATCATACCAAGAATCGTTTGGTATTATGAAAAACCGACTGTTGCCGGGCATGATTTTTTAGGGTCTCAAATTTCGATACAATGATGATTGAGCATAAAAACGAAGCACATCGATGCCTGAAAAAAGAAAGTAACACATCGATAGGTTGCTGACAGTAAAGCACACTCATCAGCACTTGAGAATCTTGCAAACAAACCATCATGAATTTTGTTAAACATACTGCAAAGCTAGCCAACTGGTTAATTACAGAAGGGTTACAAAGAGAGTCATCCTTTACCGCGTTCCAATCAGAAGAAAGGGAAAGCTTTCGGTTTAAACTCCATATATGGAAGATGGCCATTAATGCCTTAACCTAGTCAAATGTTAAAGAGGTTATGTGCCCTCTTTTTTTTTTTTTTTAATACCACGCAGTATTTTTAGGCCAATCGGGATGTACCTTGAGACTAATATGCGGTCAGGCCAAGACCCCTGAGAAAATTCTCGTCGATTCTCCCAATCCGGGGATCGATCTTAAGATCACTCATTTGGAGGTCCAATAAGAGAATCAGGCAATCTCAAGTTGGTGTGGTCTCTTTGCACTTGAGGACCAGATGATTTTTATAATTAAATGTGTTTTTGCTAGAATAGCATGAAGGGAGTGAAATTTTCATATGCAATCCCACAGCCTTTCTTTTTCTTTTTCATTTTCTTTTTTTAATCTGAAAAGTAAGATAAGTTCCATTGATTCACAGTCTCAGAGACTTTCCCCTGACCAGTGTGGGAAAAAAATGGTATCTCTGTGTGTGGTTTCATCTTACGCGTTATCGTTTATGGGAGGAAAGGAATTTAGTTTAATTTGACTCTACGAAAAACCGAATCCCATGTCCTTGCTAGACAAAGTTTCCAAGGCTTATGATGAACACAGTCGAGTCCAGCTCATGGATCGATGCTGTGTGGAAGGAGGGCAACTCCTGCCTGGCAAAGTGATGCTCTCTCCGATTGAGAGATAATCGCGTGTTATTTATCTGTTATCTATTAATACTTTAAGCAAACACTTCTTTTTTTGTGTCACTTTCAGCTTTCCATATTTATCCTCTGTGTATAATAATTAGATTTTTAATAACCATTAAATTTAGAATTAAAGAACAGTAAATCAGTAAATCTAATAAATAAAACCACGGACTCATTTTTTTCTTTCCCTTTACTCGCTCTCCTCACCTTTCTTTTCTTCTCCCCACTTATTCTTTTTTTTTTTTTCCGGTATGCTCCATTTATTTATTTTTTTGAATGCATTACTTATATTTATTCCCTCTTTTCATCTGTGTATGAATTTATGATTAATCACTTTTATTGATATAATACATACCGTGTGTAATACGGGTTTCTCGTCTAGCTTCTTTTAATGTAACTTTGATGTATATCCCTCCTACATGAATGAAAATGTAATTTATTGATTAAATTATTTTTAAAGAAGAAGAAGAAGAAAAGTTGGCACAAATTTTTGTCTGTTGACATAATGTTGTTGGGTAGCCAACGCCCGTTGATTGGTCTGCCACTTGCCGATATCAAGCTAGATGAGTTTTGTAGATAGAAGAAATTAAATTAGTGTTAAAGAGAGCTATAATTTTGGCCGACTGTCCCGACTTAAACTTAAATTAATAAAATTCGTTACATTTTTTAATATCAGGTGTGTACGTACACTGAAAAATTGTCCGATAGTAGTTTTCTGACCATGGCTCACACCATAATATTCGTTTTACTGTGAATTAAGATTTAATATTTCCGTTGGCATCCTTGCATTGTTTCCCTTTTCTGGCCAATAATGTCATGCCTAATAACATTAGCTGTAAAGAAACATGCTCAGGGCCTCAAAAAAAAAGTAAATGAAAATCGATGTGAATTGGCGAGGTCGAGATTCTAAGTTTAAACCCTCTTCTAAGTAAGATTGTTAGAAGGGATTCTGCGAATTTGGATTTTGGTGGACACCGACTTCTTGGACTGTTCTGCACATCTGGCGGTGCTATACGTTGACAGGGGGCGGTGTTATTACTGGCTATTCAGTTCGTCTGATACGTTTGCGACTGAGCATGAAAACCCAAGCATTACGTAGTGGAAGTGACTGGATTGTCGTTACTGCTTCCATCCTAAAACTCGATGCGAATATGAATTAACTGGGATTTCTTGAATTTCTTTAATATCAAGTGGGTGCAACAATAACAGGACAAGCTAGAGAAACTTGGAAGATGCATGAGGGCAACAACTCATCATGCAACCCTACCTACCCATCACATGATGACCAGCCCCATCTCATACCTTTCTATCCACTTGAAGGACATGCAAAGCATACACAAGACAGACAACTGTGATGTTATCTGTTTGCCTGGATCGATTGTCTCTCAACTGGGCAAGCCCCTGCTATATAGGCTCGGGCTCTGCGTCGGAAGCGTCCCGGCTTGTTTAGATAGAAAATCGATTTAAGCTTTCGAAGGTTAAGTTAGATGTGTGACGGAATAAAAGTGCAGAGGATATCTGAACGTATTTCAGATGCGACGTGACAAATTACTGATTAATCAATCTCTAGTTATTGACCAGTGTCAGGTGTGAGGCGCAGATGCGGTGTACAAAATACAAGTGCTTGAATTCTTGCTAAAAATTTACCCAAAAAATTTAATCACTGTAATTTACAAAAATTTTCAATTACTTTGCATTTCCTCGAGATTTTTTTATAAAGTAATTCACAAAAAATTTCAATCATGCTTTAAAAAGTAATTTAAAAAATATATTAATTTGATATCATTTTTGTGCTGGACTCCACAATTTAAAGATCTATTCAATGATTGAAGGGTACCACTAATACTTTAAATTTATGAGGATATGCCTGAGTGGGGTGAATATATCTAATGACATGCATAGAATAAAGATTCTTAATTTAACTCTTATCGATGCGATTTTTCGTACAACTTTAACTTTATTTCCTCTAGTTCGTAAGACATAATATGATCGAACGAGATGATACGTAAATTTCCCTTTTTTTTTTGTCTAAAGAGCCTTATTAAAAAGGGAAAAAGGAGGGGTTGATTGAAGTTTTTTTTTTGGTCGCCAGCCACGGTATCCAAGCAGGCCCCACCAGCGGTGAGACGGCATCTTTCAGCCAACCATACTTGACTAATCCGTTGGTCGCCCCGGGTCGCACGCCTGGCAATGGCGGGTGAGGCTCCCAAGGGGGGTGGCTGCGTACGCGATGTCTCGAACTTGAGACCTCCTTAAGCGGCACCGAGCTGCTTACCACTCGGCCCAACCCCTCTTGGTAGGGGTTGATTGAAGTTTGAACTTTAAAGGTGACAACTTTTTTTTTCCCTCTGGAAAAGAAATCCTTAAATAAATAAATCCACTTAAAAACGTTTTTTTAAAATACTCAAAAATGTTAAAAAGGACATGGAGTTGCGTATGCCACACGCGCTCCTACCGCATGTTGGAAGAAGCGGCTCCATTGTCAAGTATAGGAGTCCACGTGGAGCGATCTAATAGGCATGGGACCCACAATGATTGCGGAGAAACCGTGTGCCCGGCCGTGTTTTGCCAATACGACGTCGTCGCTATCAGCATGCCGACAAGGTCGTCGCCCATCAGCATGCCGACAAGGTCGTCGCCATCCGAAAGCAGCGAAACAGGAAACGAGCGAGCGATGTGGGAAAAAAATGCAGTATTCATTTTTTAAATATAATTTAAAATATTTACTAATATACTAAATATTCATTATTATCACGTCATCTACGTGCACAACTCAATGAATTTCTAGTAGCTATGAGTCATTGCAATCTTAGACTCTACTCTGCTCATTACAAGAGAGTATTGTGTGCAATGATTATATTACACGTCAGTACTGACGTAATATCACAAATTAATAACGTTCGGTCGTATTAAGATTTTAAAATCCTAAAAAAATAAAAATTACATAAATACATTAGTTTATGATGTCATGTCAGTAATATATCCGTTGCTTATAAGACTTTCTTGCTCGTCATAGTGCTCACTCGACAAAATACATGGAACATGATACTTCAGGGGGTTATAACTTCAAATTGTGATTGTCGGAATCTTCTTGCGTCTGAAACATATGAAGTTCTCGAGCCATAACTGATTCTGTAACTATTTTACCTGTTTTTATCAGATTTTATAACAAAATGCCGACTTTCAGCTTATAATGAAATAAAATTTTGATATAGTTGAAATTTTTTTGATAATCTTAGTATTTTATGAAATCTAATAGGACTCAAACCAGTAAGCAGTTGAAGAAATAGTGTCTCATATAATGAGTAGAAATAAGTTAAACGATTCTGATTGACGGGATCCTCACCCAGCGTTTTGTACATGGATGAGTTTCTATAAGGGTAAAGAAGGTTCTTGAAGTTATTTTTTAGGGCAAAATCTCACTAAATCTTTGAAAAAAATGGTTTCCTAAAGTGTGGCTAAGACTCGGATTACCCGTTATACCTGTCGGCACGGCCTTTACATTCATCCCACGCGCAGTGCACGAACACACCACTCATCTTCACACGCCCCAACCTGCGAACCGTCCGATGATGAATGAGCACGCATCAACGGTCGATAATATCAAATGCCCAAATACGTGCGCCCCGCTGCCAAGAAGTTCGAGCCTCGTCGGCTGGCTACGGAGGGACTGAACTAGCCCACTGGTTCCAACGGCTTAGTCACTAATTGTTAGTACTATTTATAAGGCCCCCTCGACAGGACAGAACGGCATCCATCGGAGAAAAGCTGTCTGACGGGAGATTTATTGAACGAACTGTGGATAGATAAGAAGAGGAAGGAGGGAGCAGAGGAGGAAGGAGGGAAGAAGAAATGGCAGAGGAGGTGAAGAAGGTCGAATCAGAGAAGGCTGCAGAAGAACCAAGAAGGAAATCCCCGAGGAGAAGGAGAAGAAGGAGGAGAAGGAGAGAAAGCTGCTCCAGCTGCTCCAGCTCCTGATGAGAAGGCTGTTGTAGTTTCTGAAAGTAAAAGACATCCTTCCTCTTCGTATTCCTCTCTGTGTGCTATCCATTTTTTGCTTTTGTGG